>NJDD01001935.1:36580-60853 GCA_002245505.1 Calephelis nemesis
ACAGGTTGGCAACGCATCTGTGATACTCCTGGCGTTGCGGATGTCCGTGTGCGCCGGTGGTCACTTTCCATCAGGTGACCCACTTGCTCGTTTGCCTCCTCATAAAAAAACTAGGTGGTAGAGTTTAGCAGCGACTCGCCCGGATTGGTACCACCGCCTTACGTCATAACGTCATGACGTGTTCCGGTTCGGAGGATAAGGTAGCCGGTAAACTTACTTTTGCTCGAGGCCTCACACCCCGGCCCCAGGTTGGCAAAGCACCATTACCACCTTTGGTGTCTCTAGGCGGCGTGAATTTCTTACCATCAGGAAATCCGTCTGCTTGTTTGCCTTCCAATATCATAAAAAAAAACTAAATGTTAGGACATTTAGTACGCAAAGGCGAGCACGAAAGCTACTGCGGCAGGATACGGATAAGCAGTTATAAAAAACTTTTGTCAGCTACTGCATTGCACTCTGCTACTGCTCTTTTTACGTTATGACAGATCGGAGTAGTGGAACAATCCAGCAAGGTATATTACGAAATTACCACTAGCAGTCGATGAGGTCGGCATCTCAACGCTAACAAATTCTTATTTCACTCCAATCCATTGAGACATTACAAAGTACAACAATAAAAACAGTAAGACAGTATTATAGCAAGGTGTGTTGCGTTCCTCAGATATTCTGGTGGTGTGCTACAGTGACACCTCCGTTGGCACTGTGGTGGGCGGCGCAATCCCCACTGCTGTTGCCATCGGGCCCACCAGCTCGTCTGCCTGCTGCATTGCTCGCCACTTTCGAGCGACCGGTCTTCGTGGCGCTCGTCGTCATCTCTATGTACGCATCCCTGAATGGCGTCAACTGTAAGTAAATCATTAAAATATTATTTTTACTAGCTGCGCCCCGCGGTTTTACCCGCGTAAGTCCCAATCCCGCGGGAACTCCGGGATAAAAAGTAGCCTATATGTTATTCTGGGTCTTCAGCTACCTACATACCAAATTTCATCGTAATCGGCTTTGTAGTTTTTGCGTGAAAGAGTAACAAACATCCATACATCCATACATACAAACTTTCGCATTTATAATATTAATAGGATAAGTAAGTAAGTATCTTCACGCCCATATCCCCGAAGAGGTAGGCAGAGGCACAATCAGGGAACCCACCACTAGCCTAAGTCTTAGGCTAGTCGTGGGTTCCCTGATTGTGGCTTAGGCCCTAAGACACTAAGTCCCACAATGTGATAGGTGGCAAGCCTATCGCCAACCGGGCACATATCCAATCCCGAGCAACTTTTTTTATTAGAATATCGGAAAACCCAATTTTTCTCTTTGTTGCCCGACCCGGGATTCGAATCCGGGACCTCATGCAGTCAAGCCCGACACCTGAACCGCTAGACCACAGTCTCTTCTATTACATAGCAGCTCGCAGACAGGATTGACTATATTGAGATGATTAAAATATGGCCGTTAAACCACAAGGAACAGGTGAAAAGGGTTGATTTAAGCTTGATGTCATAAAATAATATATACGTAATAAAATAAAAAAATTAAGATAGAGAAACTGACACCATTGGAGATGCCAAAGTCTCTGCAAACTTGAAAATGAGTAATTGGAATCGGGATACCTATGTTAATTGAAAGGGGTTAGGATTTGAAATTGGTGGCATACACCCCTTTTAATTGAGATTGCAATATTTTTTTTGCAGCTATATGGAGTCGAGGTCTATCTGCGATGGGCAGCGGCGCTGGTGCAGTAGCAGCGCGGCTGTCATTTGGCGCACTGCTGCTGCATTTGCCCATCAACAAGGCGCTGCTGGCCGCACGTCACCACACCGTTACCATCGACCGGCCAACTATCGTATGTCACCACACCCACTGTTAATTACTTACACTGTATTATATTTTTTATTGTATGTTAACACCTTATTGATATTATTATTGCTATTGGCATTAAGTAATACACCGTTGCACGTGACATCACAATGTACCTAAAGTACACGAGAGTCTTTATATTATCCACTAGTGCACATAGGAGTGCAAAAAAATTGAGATCTGTCTCGCTGTAGCAATACGGTTTGAAGCAGATGCCAAGTGGCTTGTCTATGTCGTTTCTAAGATGCTCCTTCTTATCGTAAACCTGTGCTTACAAGAAATTCAAATTTCTTAACTGCCGTTTCAGACGTCATATTTAAACCTGACAAATCGATCGTTTACATCTTCGTTGTATATAAAAGGCGGAGGAACACATTTTTGTTAATGAACCATTTAACCCTTGCTAATCTCTTACAAGCTGTCGGGCAAGACTCCGATGGACTATTTTACAAGGACCCGGAACAAAACGGGGATTTGACGGCGACCAGGAAAATATATAGAACAAATAAATACTAAAACGGCAATGTTAGTAACCAAGTCTTGTTATATATATTGTGTTTGCAGATATCAGAATGGTTCGGCATCATTTTGATGTCGTACTGCGCGGCACTGCCTCTCGCTCTTCTGGTGGAACTGCCGGCTCAGCGACTGCATCGCGAACTCCGCGCTCTGCGGTCATCTCCGGCTACGGGGAAGGCACAAACTTAACTGATATGGGAACACGTGCGGACTAGTTCTCTACAAACATTTGGATCTTTAGATATAAATTTAGATCCTTAGCAATTACAAGTAGATCCTACAGCGAGCAGTGTAATATTTGCGTCGTTGAGTTTCTATTTTCGACTTGTTCCCGCAGCACTTTGATTGAAGTGAAAACTTCTTTAGCGACGTTGCGCACTTTTTTTGAAATGGGTAAAACTCTAAACTCGCGTCAGGACACGTGACCTGATCGAAAATTCGTAAGACGGGGCAGGGAGCTTGCGCAGATGTTCGTGTTGTCATGTTTGTGCACGATAGCGCAATAAATGAATATTGTATTCTACCACATAAATGATAGTACTTTCATACTGATAATTAAAACAATTCGTGCAAAATTCTTCCCTGACCATTCTAAACTATAAAATATGCACAACGTTAATATTCAAGTTTTCGCTTCTGCCGGCACTCCCGGAGTGCTACCCTTGTTTTTTTTAGCCTTCGCAATGATTCGTAGTGTTTTAAGCCTTGTTTTGATAAGAACGATTTAAAGGTTTTTATTATCTACCTTATCTACTCCAACCATTTTATTAAATGCGATAGAGATTAAAATACCCAATAAGGGTTTTACTCGTTAGTTCAGAAAGCATAAGTTAAACATTAAACTCCGGGGTATCTAGCGCGGGATCGAGTACCACGCTAATTAAAATATATTGTAACTGCTACAACGTTAATGTTTACCTCTGTTATTCCGATTTTAAGAGCCTGGAGAGTGAAATAATTATGTAAAATCATCGTTTTCACTGAGGCTTGATGAATCAGTATCGAGGATCTTAAAACATTTATGACGTCTTTGACGTTAAGAGAACAAAAAAATCTGATTGTTAAATCGAACATTTCGTGTCAATGGTGGTGATTCTGCTGTTCACAAACTAAACTTATTTTAATTGCATGCTATCTTTCTCAAATGAAACAAAAACAAAAGAGATGGAACAGTTTAAATATGTCAAATTGGTGCGGACATTTCTAATCGTGATGTTTTTAATGAACGTTTTCCGAGTGATAGATTAAATGTCTGTAGAAATGACGTGTACGGTCTAATTTGACAGCACTAAAAGTGTTTTGTCTCTTTCCATTACTTTCATTGAAAGAAGACAGCAATAACTTAAAACTAGTTTAGTGGGTGCGCAACAAGATTACCACCATTGTAATCCAGGATAAAATTCATTTACCCTGAAATGTAAGTGCTGTGGTTGTTGCTATAGATGGTAACAATATTCTTTCAAAATACTCAATTGTACATACTAGAACGTAACTAAGGTATTTGCACCTAAAGTAGCCTCGTTCTTAAGATGGACCAATTCCAATAATTTGTATTTTTTAAAGTTCGAAAGAGTTTAAATTACTACCTACGGAACATGGTAACAATTTAAAACCTTTCAAACTTTAAAACATACAAAATATTGAAAATGGGCAATCTTAAGAACTGGGCTATCTTAAGCGTAAGTACCTTATAGTACTTAACTGCTTGCTATTATGTTTGAGGTTAGATAATTAAGTCGGTGCTTTAGGACATTTAAAGATGATCGATTCTTGCCGACTATTAAAGTGATATTTTTTATTCTTTACTTATATAGAAACATACTTTTGCGTTGTGCAATGTCATGTCATATAGTAGGACTCTATTGGAACGAAGTTCCTTATCGCGCGTTGTGAAAGTTAGCTAGACGGAAAAAAATCTCACGAAAAGTTGTAACGACACTTTTTGCTATAGTAAGCAATTAGAAGGTGGGCAGCGTCCTTCACTAATTAATCGAAAGGAATTTCGTTCCATCCGGGTGTCCCCTGACACCTCTCAACTTTTTTTATATATGTATTTGTTTTCACCCTTAGTACCTTTCTATAGCTGGTTGGGTATACTTTATGAATATATATACTTTATGAATATATACTTTTGAATAATGACTGCATCATAGAGACAAACTTACAGCAACAAAATAAGACGCGACTTGTAGCTTAAAAATAATTAATACAATGTTCAGTACTTTTTATCTCAACAAGTTTTCCTTCTTTAACTTTTTTATTTAATTCGATATGATTCTGTCGCGGCGCAAGATCGTGTTTCTACCCTTCTCTCTCTAACTGTTAATCATTAGTCTATACGACATGTACCTTAAAACGTCCATCACATAGTCATGCAGGCGTCAGTCAATTCCATCAGTCATGAATGACGTTTGATTGTTTGTCAACCTATGTAATGACATCGGCTTCACAGAAATATTAGTCATCTTTCTACATGCTAGGTAATCCGTCATCCATAGCAATAGCTTTGGGAAAACTGACGAACTACATAATGGACGCCTTACATATAATCCCCCTTACTAATAAAACTTACGCGCCCGTTGATCTGGTTTGTAACTTCATTTTTTGTTAGCAAAAGTGAAGTAACAGAAAAGGTCATGCGTAACATCTTTGACCTAATTCTCATTTAAACTGTAATAGAACTAAAACTATTTTCACGCTAATAGGTATGTAGGTAAAGGCTTCTTTAATTCTCATAAATTATTTTAGTTTTTAGCTAAAAAGCAGGAAAGTTCTAAAAAACCGACTTTCATTAAGCAATGTTGTCTAAGTAAATAATTAGATACGCAGTATTAATTACACTTAACTCAAAAAGCACTGAAGCAATTGACATAAAATTTTAATAAGTCCACCTCAGTAATAAATAGAATAAATTCATCATTTGAGAATACAGTCGAAGTCAGAACCTTTTGAAGTCGGTTGAAAATCATTCTATGTTAGTATTAGTGGTATTGTGGTAGGAAAAAATATGTTAGGGTTACAATTGCTATATTTCTATTGCAGTTTAATTCGAATTAGGTACCTAGTTTATTGAAGAGAGAGTCTACTCTTTTAGAATATACATATGTATAGATCGACTGTACGAAAATACTCAAGTAAGTAGATATACTTGTAGTTAGGCAAGCTTCTGACATTGTACAATACAAGTAAGATAAATACATATCGTTTAAATTGTAAATATATTTTTTAACAAAGATTTTGTTTTATTTACATCATTGGCCATTTTATTTTTGTTAATTTTTTTAGACATGGATGTGGTAGACCGACTTTAGACGTGGATGATTGTTGGAATGTTTTAAAAGACAGTATGGTGGACGTCGCGTAAGCATATTCACCATGTCATCTACATCAGTCCAAAGATGTGGAAGTATTGGTGTATTGGCATAGTTACGAATGGTGGGACTAGTAGGTGAAAGATTGCGTTGAAAGAAAGAGGAAAGCCCGAATGATAGTATGACATAATTGAAGAAAGAAATGTACTGTGTGTGTTAAATGTATGTTGCAAGAATTCCACCGAACTCTTAGTGAAAGAGAAGCCCGAAAGTGAAAATATGAAACTGGAAGAGAGGTTGACAAATTATTTCGAGAGGAACAACAAACTCTTTTGACGTGTAAGTAAAGAAGCCTTGGAGTTGTTCGTCAGCTTCTAGTAATATTATAATGAATTTTAAGAGTGCTGATACAAGCACAGATAGAAATAGAAATAGAAATATTTCTATTTCTATTTCTAAGCACAGATGACGTGTTAAAACGGGCTGAGTGAATTTTACGGATATTTGTTGGATATGGCTAGGATGCATTCGATGATTCTGAGCATTTAAACGACTCAGAAATAGCGCAGGCATATAATGGCATTATTATGGAAGAAGTTGAATCTATTAGAAGTACAAAATTTGGTATATGACGAAGCTTGTTAGTCCTGCCGTCTGGCACTCTTTCCGTGTTCTTTGTAATAAATGTTGGAGGACTGAAAAAGTACTCGAGAACTGGCGGAAGACGGTTCCGCCGTCAGATTTGATCAGTTTTAAAGAAGTGGGAAAGAAGATGGAATGTTGTTGAATGAGGTTCAAGCCAGTTGGGTTTGTAAGAAAAAGCATGAGAGTAGGACAAAGTGTGGGTGTAAAAATGAGAAAGGGCATTCTCCGTTGACTCGGTCATGAGGAAAAAACGACAGATAAAAAATTGAGAAAGAAGATATAAAATGCGAATGGGAATGTATGTAGGTACCCGGGAAATCTTAGGTTTACATTCCACTATCAAATCACTCGTGTTTTATCCGAGGGTGGTTTTAAAAACCTCCGAAACCTGTTAGTTAATATGAAAAGTGTAATGTGTAAGAATGTAAATTAATGATTTAATTATCTGAATATCCACTTGAATGTTATGTTGTTTGGTAAAAGTAGTATTGATGTCATCTATGAATGGAGGACGGTAACCACAATCGTTGTTCAATTTTGAAGCAGTAAATATATTTTGTTGCAAGTGCTAAGTTTGTTTTATTGGAAGAAGAAAACAATATAAATGCAATATTAACGCCAATTCCCCTTCAAGATCGAAAAAGAATATCGGGTGTCAAGTGAACGAAGCCAACTTCGAAGTAGGCTAGCTGGCTATTCAAAATTCGCAAGTGAATATTTATCATTGAATTTCAAGCTGGGATCGTTCTTATTTTCTGAAAGGTGGTTACGGCAACATTTATTTTCATTCATCATAGGGTTCTAATGAAAATTTGCCTGCAACTTAATGTTATCAATTGATTTTTGGAGAAAAATTTTGTTTACAGCATCTATCTATATACATAAACGAAAGTTGTGTTAGATACACTATTTATAACTCAAGAACGGCTGAAGGGATTTTACCGAAAATTGACAGGGAGGTAGCTTAGAGCTAGGAGACTGACATAGGATACCTTTTATCTCATCCGAAGTCGAGAAAACCAGAAAAAAAAAATTCAATTTTTAACATACAAACCAACCTATAAATAACACACTACACAATCAAGTAAATAAAACCTACATCTCTACACAACAGTATACAGGGCAACATCTAAAGCATCAACAACATTTTGAGAAACGTTTCGGAATCGATAAAACTTTCGGTCTATGACAAAACTAATAATTTACCATTTTATTCACTGCAAAATACCTGGATAATGATGAATAAAAAGATGCCTGGTTATAACGTTAACGAAGCATAAAACTGAGCCTCTACCATGAGTTTGTATAGATTACGTACGGTATGTTACGTGTCGAAATCTATGACAATTTTGGTCTAAAAATGTGTTTGTCTTAGTTACCACTAGAGGCGCTGTTTAAAGTTATCATAATAATTGACAGAGACGGTAGCGAGTGTAGTAAACTTGTCAAGCCGTAAACTCATGGTAAGGGCCCTGGTTCGCACCGACCGCAGTCGCAGGCTGGTGACGGTATGAGTCGTACTAGTTACAGTAGTACTATTCAAATTATGCGCTACGTCAAGCTTCGTAAATCTGAATGTATTTTAAAGATATCTATAAAGTTGTTTCCCATCACTTGGACGACAGCAGCGTGGGGTATGTTATGCTGCCTCACGTCACGGTCTGTTTTATTAAGCCAACTGACACCGCGACTCACAGCCCCAACTTCCTTTTACCCGCCTCTTACGAATGGCAGAGGTTACCGTAGCCCTATTCGTCGCCTGGTACTAAAGAGCCCTCAATCCTGGGGTCCATCACTCTGCTCATAATTCAAAATAGCGCTTTTGTTTTTAACTTAACTTTGCTCCTTTAGGGTCCAGATATGCTAAAAATACGTCAGAAATATAATGTTTTTTTTTCATACAAAGCAATCATGGATCTTGGTGACAAAAATACACAAGATTAACATTAATATGCTTTATAAGACTATTGTTTCCAAAACACGATTCATTTCACTTTGCTCGATAGAAGAAAATCAAAATGTTAACCCTTTTTTGAAAACAAAACCCAACTGTCTACTTCAATTATGAAAATATCGACACCAGATTTAACATAAACATAAACATAGATAAGTATAATACCTAAAAGATATGTAATCGTTTCAGTTTCTATATTTTTTTTTTAAATTACTTTTAAGCGACAAATCACTATTTTTGACATAGTGTCAAAGCGAACCAGTTTTATGCTTCGTTTACGTTATAACCAGGCATCTTGTATTTTGCATCGAATAAAATTGTAAATTATTAGTTTGACATAGTGTCAAAAATAGTGATTTGTCGCTTAAGATATTTACTTTAGAGCGCAAGATTTCATAGTAATCATGGAACGGGGGAGTGTGGTGATTGGCTGTTTTGGCTGACACAGTGTGGGGCCTTAATGATATCTGCCACTAACTAAATAAATAAATAAATAAATATCCCTGGACAAATCACACAAATTGAATCTAACACCAAAGTAAGCAAATTATATGCTTGTGTTATGGGTGTTAGTCAACGATACTATTACATATAAATACTTAAATAGATACCAGAATAAATTTAATAAACACCCAGACCCGGAAATGCAGACATCTAAATGTTCATCACACAAATGCCTGCCCCCGTCGGGAATCGAACCCGAGCCTCGCGGTTGGTCGATGTAGTTAGGCACTATGCAAGTATCGGATATTGTATATACTCCTTCACTTATACGTTTGTTAGAATAATATCTACTGCATAAATTACTGTATTCTAAGAAAAAATCTTCAGTTACACATCGTCAGGCAGACATAAAAGAGGTCGTAGACATGTTTATGCTCGTGACTTGGTGCGCCGTTGCCGCTTCTGGCACCGCACCCGCCGTCGCCCGTCTATTCAAAGGTACCTACTTATATCGATATTTTAATTTTTTTTTAGTTGACTATAATAATTATCATATTAAAAAAATATAATCTTTTCCCTGCCGAAAGTCAAACAGGTTCTATTGTAGGGTTATTTTTGAATCTCGATTTCATGAAAATTGGAAAGTGGAACCGGATTTGACATTTAGGTATCTACTCTTAAACACCGTTCTAGCCGATTATCAAGTCAGATATTTACCCTTAACTAACATGAACTAAGTTTGTATGACTAACTGACTAATAAACTATTATTGCCAAGATCCCTGGACATATTACACAAATTGAATCTAACCCCAAAATAAATACATTATATGACTGCGTTATGGGTGGTAAACAATGATATACATAGAAATATTTCCATAGTTTCCAGAATAAATGAAATGAACATTCGGACCAAAAAATTAGGGCATCTAAATATTTGCCAAACAAATATCTGGCCTAGTCGGGAATCGAACCCAAGCCTCGCGAAGTTGGGCTTATATGCTTACCCCGCGATCAATGAGGCGGTCTTAAATAAGCATTAAATACATTATGTATTAATAATAATATAATATGTAAAAAATATGCCAGTTTGAGGAAACCAGGAAAAGCAATATTTTAATTTTTAAAATGTGGTAGAATATGTTGGTATACTTAAATTTTTTGCAACATTTTATATAAATTATTAAATAAATTATTTTCTTATAATTGCACAGAATCGTCGCTTAGATAAAGGTTACATTTGTAGGTAACAGTTAGTTTGGTGAAAACGAATTTAGCATAAGGGTTGAATTTAAATTATCTTCTTATCCAAGAGTAACTTAATTAGGATCAGGAAATACATGTGTTTCATTTGGTAGAAACGGGCATTAGTGTCTTCGGCTAGTTGTGGGTGCCCTGGTTGTAGGTATGTCTGCGTATCTCTTTAACTCTAATCTAGTAAAATAAATTTTTGACCACCTCGTTGGTCGAGGGGTTAGTGACGTTAGCGTACACGCTTAATGCCACCGGCCAATTACAAAATTGGACTTCGATTTTAAGCGGGGGCTGGCATTTATGTAACGAGCGTCTACATGTCTGTATTTCTGGGTCTGGATGTTTCTTAAATTTGATCCAGTATAGTTATTTCCATGCATTTGTATTGTTAACTAACAATACAATACAAACACACTTAATTGTATACCATCAACAAAAAGTATGCATCAGATCTTAAAATTAAAGTTAAAGTACAACAGGAGGTCTTGTCACAAAAATGCGATTTCTTACAGACAACCAACAATATAGAACAATATGTATGTGCTAAGTAGTTAAATATTTTGCTGTGGTGTAGTTATTAATATGCAAGATGAACAGCAGTTGGTATAAAATAAGTTAAGAATTTACATGGACTCTGCAAGAGTCTTTAAAAGTACACTTTTCATTTATTTTTAAATGACAGTACATTTTCAGCACTAAGTACGAATAGATATTGGTAATGAGTAACACCCTTAGGACAAGCCTTCTCGTAGGTACTATTTGCTTACTTTAAGATTTGTTAAGTTCAATTTGTTTAATATGTCCATGTATACTTATCTAGTAGTTGTAAGTTATAATACGACAAACAGAATTAGAGATCTACGCTTATTAACATTTGGAATCAATTATTTGTTTAGATATTATTTTATAAATTATTTCAAGTACTTACATAAGACATGATACCACAACAGAACTGGTATCATGTGCAAATATTTTAATTAGAGCATAATATTTAAAGAAAAAACAAATTTACGTTGTCATAAAAATATTTTCTCAAGAGTTCCCACGCTCAGACTTAATGATTACCAATCAATGTCATTGTTTGTGCAATCATAATTATTAAAATTATATTATTGTATAATAAAATATTTTAGTTGCGTGAATAAAGCGATATCCTAATTAGGTTAGATTATGTCAAACTTACAAATTAGCTTCGGCAGGTTGACCAAGAAATAAATTGAAGATATACAAAAGGGGAATTGAGACAGGCTTCTTATATATTACAGGCCATCAGCACCGGGAATGGTGGCCCGTTTTTTATGATATGGAAGGCAAACAAGCAGATATAGATTTCCTAATGGTAAGAAATTCACGCCACTTATAGACACCAAAGGTGGTAATGGTGCGTTGCCAACCTGAGGCCGGGATGTTAGTTTCTAGTTTTACCAAAACGACTATAATCAAATATTTGGTGAAAAAAAATTAAAATAGCTATAAAAAGTATCTTCACGCCCATATCCCCGAAGAGGTAGGCAGAGGCACAACCAGGGCACCCACGACTAGCCGAAGACACTAAGCCCCACAATGTGATAGGTGGCAAGCCTATCGCCAACCGGGCACATTTCCAATCCCGACCAACATTTTTTACATTAGAAAATTGTAAAAATCCAATTTTCTTTTTGTTGGCCGACCCGGGATTCGAACCCGGAACCTCATAAAGAGTTATTCTATTCTCATGCAGTCAAGTTCAACACCCGAACCGCTAGACCACAGAAGCGACTTAAAATAACAATTTTGGAATTTTTCATTTTTTGTTAACTTCAAAAATTCATAAAAAACAAATAAAAAGAAATTATAATCTTATACTGCAGAATCTTCTTTATTATTTATATAAGAAGATCCCACAAAAGTTAAAAAAATATAAATTAATTATTTAAACTTTTATAAGGGATTTTATGAGAATGTAAAGTCTCCAAAAAATTTGTTAATTAATTATTGAATATCTTCAACAAAAATGAAGTTAACTAGTTTTCACTAAATAGACTATATTCTTTTAAGTATAATAAGTACCTGGATGACCGGTATTTTTTTTGTTTTTTTATAAATTGTGTTTTTTGAAAATTATATTTAAGTACGAAAATTTAAAAAATCTAACCTCAAAGCAAACAATCATTGACTTCGTTACTTAACAACGGACTTCGTTACTTAACAACAACAATAAAACACGAATATGACATTTTCTAAAAATGATTCCTAGCTAGATCGATTTATCGCCCCCGAAACCCCCTATATACTAAATTTCATGAAAATCGTTGGAGCCGATTCCGAGATTCCAATTATATATATATATATATATACAAGAATTGCTCGTTTAAAGGTATAAGATATAGATGACACTATAATTTTTTGTTCTTTGCGCGGCGGCAGTGAGGCATCGCCGAAACGGCCGCGCGGAACCCAATTTTCAATGTTAAATTAAAATTATTAATAATGGAGCTACAACACTGGGAGTCCGAGACATATCATTCCGAAATTTTCTCCTCTTTCAGGTTTTTTTTTTAATTTCAGTTATCTTTAATACTTTTCGAGTTACAGCTACAAAACGGAGACACCCTTTTTTTCTCCTCTTTTTAATTTATAACAATTGTATTTTTTTAGAGCGGGATTACTCCAAAAATCCAATTACTCAGAATTTTTTCCGAATCCAAATTACTAACAACCATATTTTTACGATTACAGGAACTATTTCTCGCAGGAAACTCATTTCTCGACCAGACTAAATCAGAAAGAAAGAAATAAGAATTATTTTAATTTTAATTGCAGTTAAATGATAAACGGAATCTTAGCCGATAATTGAACTCATTTACACTGAACTTGTTTTTACTAAACTCGAATTTCAATACGATCGGTGAAATCAGGCCAAGACGTTAAAGTTAACAGAGATGAACATACTACTAAATCCAACTCGAAGAACCAACAACTTGAGGCGTCTATTACTGTTTTTTGTAGAACTGCTAAAAACTGCCGTACATGTTTTTAATATTAAAGCGGTTAACTTAACAAATACCTACTATTTTTAATGATTACATCTACATGCCGTTTGCAATTCTGCTATCACAGAACCGATGTTACATTTACTGGAGCTCTTCCTTTCATTCTCTTTTGACATAGATTTAGAATATGTGTTGATTTCCAGAGAGTGAGTACTATGTGCTGCCGCCGCTCTACCATCTGGATGACTACAACCGTTGCTTGGCGCAACCCGACGGTCTCTACTGTTCGGGCACCTTCCAGCTCTCCGCAGACCAACCTTCGCAACTGTACACATTAATGGAGGTATAAGTTTGGATTGGGTTGAGCACCGACGAGATCTCGCGGGGAGCCTCCAGCATGGGGAGAGGTGAGGCACATGCATAGGCAGGCGTGGGGCATCATGTTGGAGCGGTGGAAGTAGGACCTGGTCCCAACAGGCCCGGAGCAAAGGATCGAGATTGGCTGCAGCGGCGGTTCGAGTCCTTTCTTCTAATGCATGTGCTTTCCTGGCACGGATGTTTTGGGAAGTATCTGCATCAGAACCCGAGGCGTGAGACGATCCCCACTTCCCACGGGATGCCAGAGGGTACGGCGCTCCATACGCTGGGAGAGTGTCGCATGAGACTCTCAGCAGTTGTGGATGAGGATCTATCATGCCGAGCATTGCAGCCACGAGTATCGTGGCTGAGAGATCCTAGCAAGCAGCGGTCTCCTTTTGGGAGATCGAAATAACGCCTAAGGAGACCGCAGAAAGGATTAGAGAGGACAATTTCAACTCTGACCCGAACAAGGGGGTAGGCAGGTCCTACACCCGATTTTTAAGCATTTTTTCCTCCGATGAGACTCCGGCCGGGGTTGCTTCTCCTTGAATATTTTGCAATTACAAAACAACAAACTTTACTTAGGTACCTATGTACTATTTAATGGCCTGAACATATAGTAAGGACATATTGAATTTTTGTACAACCTAACCCTACAAAACAGTCTTGTATTTAGCTGACAAATTATATAGAATTCATGATATTTATTCAACGCCGTCTAGTGACAGTGTATGTTCATTGAAACATACTAAATCATGTTCACGCGTTTACGAGTTGTGTATTTTTACTACTTTTAATAAATTAAAGTTCCAATTCCTATTGCTCTTCCAGGAGTACTCCGCGGAACGTCAGCATTTTAACCGCCGAGTAATGCACCGCGGATTCTGCATCAGCGAGCGCTGCCCGTCTTCCGACAGTAACATCACTCAACGCTTTCAGCGCTGCATGCAGTCGCAGGCTAGCGCTCTCGATCTGAATATATCGCTGCAGCAACACCGTTGCTATTCTTCCAGCACCGTGACGCAGCCACCAGATGTCTACCAGCAGACATTTCTTGTAGTCATCGCTATTTTACTCTGTCTCAATTGTGTTGGCACTTTATACGACATCGCCAATGGATGCCATAGCAGTAAGATCATCCTTCCTTTATTTATTTTTTTATTTTTTTTATGACATTGGAAGGCAAACAAGCAGACGGATTTCCTGATGGTAAGAAATTCCCGCCGCCTAGAGACACCAAAGGTGGTAATGGTGCGTTGCCAACCACAAGCCGGGATGTTAGGCCTCGAGCAAAAGTAAGTTTACCGGCTACCTTACCCTCCGAACCGGAACACGTCATGACGTTATGGCGGCAGGAATAGGTAAGGCGGTGGTATCAATCCGGGTGAGTCGCTGCGAAACTCTACCACCTAGTCAGATGTCACGGTGTTAGTGACGGCAAGCCTATGCTCGCCTTTTACGAGCTGCTTGGCACAGGAAGGCAGATGGTCTATTCTACAAAGGAGCCCGGACCAACACGGGGCAAAGTTTTTAGCAACACGGGGTTTAGTTTGGTAGTTTTTGAATATGAATTGTCACATATTAAAAGAATATTTTAAGAGAATAAAAAGTTATGGAAATCGCAAAATGTGAATTTCTTAAGCAATGATAGACGACGAGCGACACAGAACTATTTCTATATAAGAAATGAATTATAAATTTCACCACAGGAGTTGAATCCTCGGCAGCTCAAATGGTCAGAGAGAGCCTTTGACAACGAGAGACAAACATTGCTGAACGTCTGCCCTATTTCATTTTTATTCCGCGTTAAATTAAACAAATATTTTTATTGGCAAGTTTATTCTTAAGCATTAATGACAAACATTGGTAGAAGGCTAACATTGTTTATTTATACATTCAAAGTGTCAATTACTGTATTAGTGAGAACTTTTCGAGTTTTTATTTCTGGTTACAAATATCATACTTAAAACTTTAAAACTAAACAGTAACATCACGCTTTACTTATTTCAGAAAGCAAGCTTTTACTATTATGGTCTGTACGAGAAAACTGGCGCAAGTTAACCGCAGTCCATGACGATGGCGATCCACGAATTTTGGCTTTAGCTCCTGTGCAAGGCTTGAGGTAATACAGGCTGCTAGAGTTACGTGGCGAAAAGCTCGGTTTGCTCTCACCGTATTGTCCGTTCTTGCCATTACCTACACTTTTAGTATTCAACTAAAGCTATTTGTCTTTCCTAACTAGTTTTACTATTTTTATAGCAGTAACGATATAAGTATGTTAACCAACAGCTTCGCTCACGTATTCTTCTCATTAACCTCATTTTTCACTCAATCCAAGATGTCCCCGACAAAACATTGGTCTGATTGCGAACATTATTAGTTCAATGTTCCCATTTTTGACAAATAAAAGAAACATAATAAAATATCAACTTGGTAGTAGTAGTCTCGAGACGAAAAAATTAGTGTCTCAGAAACCTATCTTAATTATTTAACATTGTAGATATTCCAGAATTGTATAGTTTTTATACAATACGAAGGTAAGGAGATTGTACCAATAGAACGTCAAGTGAAAAGATAATGCATCAAAGCCGCAGCGTTTAGCGTTTAAAGCATAAAACGAAGATGTTGCTCTTATTGATGCATCCGAGTTTTGGACAGTGGTCGTCTGTAGCACGGCGGCATAGTACACCGACTTGAATACCGTCTTCACCTTCACCGTTTTCCTCTCGCCCAAGGAATGTGCATACCCACAGTAAATATCGCTAATGAACATAAACTATTTTCAGGGTAATCCTGTTGGCGTTTGTGATGACTGCGCACACTGTCCACATACTTCACTTTCTGTATCTTTACAATCCTGAGTTCATTGAAAAGGTATCTAATTACAATTAATTATTAATTTTTGAGACTACTGGATACTGCCGCAACTAAGGCCCCGTAACAAGGTCAAAAAATTAAAGTAAAATATCCATGGACATATTTAAATGTAACCCCCAAAGTAAGAAAATTATATGCTTGTGATGTAATACGAGTAATAGCCAATGATACTAATTCATAGAAGTACATACAAACCAGAAGAAATTTAAGTAACATCCAGACCCAGAAATACAGACTTCTAAAGTTTCATCACAGAAACGTCTGCTCTCTAGCTTAAGGATCGCCAGAGCAGGTTCGCTAGTTTTAATCGTAAGCAGTTAACAAAACTCTGTCTGTCGGTTGCCGGTAAATATCCATGCCTGTTTGGTAAAGCTATCGAAGTCCTCCTTCCTTTTACTGCTTTACACCTATTTGAGTTCGGATTTTCTTATATGGTGAGCATTAAAACTAAATAATGAAATAAATTGGACGTATCAAACACACTGTGATTAAAAATAACTCAAGTTGAAGTTGATGTCATAGAGACAGAAAGAGAAACAAAAAGTGTCGTTACAATTTTA
The DNA here is from genome assembly GCA_002245505.1 of Calephelis nemesis. Lineage (NCBI taxonomy): Eukaryota > Metazoa > Arthropoda > Insecta > Lepidoptera > Riodinidae > Calephelis > Calephelis nemesis. The sequence goes on from NJDD01001935.1 coordinate 53,330, forward strand.
CGTGAGAATTTTTCCCGTCTAGCCCCCTTTGACAACGTGCGATAAGGAACTTCGTTCCAATAAATTATTACATTATGAAAAAATGTGTTCAAATTTAGTCCTTAATTGATATTGGTAATAGTTAAAATGTTCACCCTACTCTAGGTCTCGAGTTTGGCTTTGGGAAACTTTTTAGGTGCTGAACCTTAGCCCAAACAACGTCGGAAACCACTGGCATCAAGTATGGTGTCATGAGCCATGTCAATCCTCGAAAGACTAGTTTTTGTAAATTATGTGCTAATCGATATTATAAATGCGAAAGTCTGTCCGTCTGTCTGTTACGCTTTCACAGCTTAACAGCTTAATTGTATTTGATGAAATTTAATATGCGTATAGTTAAAGACCCAAGTTTATAAATAGGCTACATTTTTTCTAAGATCTCGGAAATTGAATTGATGAAAATTTGTATAAAACTTGACGAAATCACATATGAACAGGATAACAACTATATTTTATTTCCAGGCGTCTGACAATCCGCTTTCCATGATAATTCAGAACGGTTCTGGGATCACGCAGGCGTTCGTGATGTTATCCACGTTCTTATTTGGGTACAATTTACTTTTGCACTCACAGAAGACTCCAATAGGTCTGAATCAGCTTCCTTTGCACTTAATTCACAGATTTTTGAGGTAAAATATGTTTACATATTTCATAAATAGGTATGTTTAAATATTTAATACTTACTAATCCACTGCTAGCCTTTCGTTACGGCGGGAATTTGCATCCACTGCAAGTTCCAGCGTTCATTGATTTCACATTAACCCTATTTTTAGCACCGGCGGATTGTGTTATAAGTTTAATCTATCTGTGCAGTGAATACGGAGAAGTTGAGTCGACGTTATTCAAAAGTTTTAAATTTTATGATTTCTAAATAGGAAAGAGAATTTGAACATTAACACATCCCCGAAAAGCTTGGCAGAGGCACAACTAGGGCACCCACGACTAGCCGAAGACACTAAATCCATCCACAAAATCAATGTGATAGGTGGCAAACTTATCGACAACCAGGCACATATCCCATCCTGGGCAACGCTATTTTTATTATAAAATTAAAAAAACGCATTTTTAGTTGCCCGACACGGGGATCAAACCCAATTCTCAAGAAGTCAAGTCTGACGCCGGACCGCTAGACCACAGAGGCAATTCTATGGATCCATTAATACCGGCCTACCTGATTCCGTTTATTAATATACCTATTAGTTTTATATTTGTAATTTAAGATCTTTTCTAACGCAGAACTACCTATTCGAAACGCAGCTCACAAGTCACAAAGAAGCACAACCTGTTACAACATCGTTATAGTGTAGTTCTATCACAGACTTTATTTTGAATAAAAATGAGAGCACGCAGACACACTTATTCATGTCATTGACAGTATTTTTTTTTCTCTGGACTACAACATGGTAGTGTTACCTAAGCAATGGTGTTACGCCAGCAGGAATAGACAAGGCGCTAGTATCAATAATAATAATAATAAAGAAATATCCCTGGACAAGTAACACAAATTGTATCTAACCCCAAAGTAAGCAAATTATATGCTTGTTATGGGTGTTAGTCAACGTTATATACAAATATAGAGAAATAATTAAATAAATACTAGAATAAAATAAGTTAAAAAATTCAATCCGGGCAAGTCTTCCTGCAACTTTTCTACCAAGTCAAGATCATGTTGTTAATACTACATACTGTTCCAGAATAGCGCCCGTACACATGTTGGTAGTAGGTTTCGCAGCAACATGGTGGGAGTGGTTGGGTTCAGGCCCTCAATGGGGTAGCACTGTGGGGAGAGAGGCGGCACTGTGCCGACTTAAACTGCCAATGCACGCTGTCTTCCTCCATAACATGCTGCAGCCTGAGCAGCACTGTCTTATACCAACGTGGTAATTAATTAATTAATTATAGGTACTTATTGGTGATGGAGCATGACAGAAGGTTGGAATTTCTGTTCGGAACTTTACTTTTTTTAATTTAAATTGCTATACAGACATACAATATTACACGATAATTGAAATGCGGGAAACATCGTCTCGAATGACCTGCCTCCTGAAGAAAACGGGTTCGCAAACGTTGGTTCACTCAAATTTAAGTAAAGTACAATCACTGTTCCATCATCACGTACAAACCAAGTACAAACACCATCGGTGTTTACGACATGGTCATGGAAAATGCAACCTTAGACATATTGTTTGAACTGGAAAATAAAGTGGCGTTTGGAGGCCTTTTGCCTATCGGGGTTTGTGATTCATAGTAGTGACCACAGATTCAGGGTTTGACATATAGTATTGAGATATTTGACAGATTGTCCCAAAACACAATTTGTTGCCAATAAAAACAGTTTGCTTGTATGCATGACGAACGTTTTTGCGTTTTTGAAAATTTGCTACCTATAAATAAGATTTATATCTTAAAAACTGCTGACTCTATGTCGTCGAATGCAATTTTCGTTTATCCACAAGATCCGCTGAACATTTTTTTTGTTTGTCGCTTCGTATTTCAAAAGTTAGAGGGAGTGCAGGACACTCACATTTTATCACTTTGAACTTATCTTCCCTTATTGGTCCGGGATTCCTGTAGAGAATAGACCACCTGCCTTTCTGCAACAACTGGCAGCAGAATACCGTTCTGCAACTCATTTACCGCCTTACGTATTCCTGCTGCAATAATGTCAGTGTCATTTTCCCGCCCAGCCAGCAGCTTCCGTGGCCGGTAAGCTTGCGCAATGACTAGGCTAACACCTGGGGCAAAAGACAGCGACACACCTACAACATCTATGGTGTCTATAGGCCACGGTTATCTCTTACCTACTATTAGCAAAGCTTTGTGCTTCTTCGCTGTTTTATTACATAAAAATATCTTTAATTTAAAAAAAAAAATTAGTCCTATCTTTAAACGCTAAGCACATCTAACAACTTAAGATACAAAAAAAATTGAGGTTTAGTTTAATATGCGGGGAGTTAAACCTAACAATGAGGTTACTTTACGTTACGTTTACGTTACTAAGATAAGGTTACCTTATTTTTGTATAAAAATCGTTAAACTCTGCATAGAATACATCTACCTACCAAAATTTCAACATTATTACCAGTTAGATACGCTTAGTTTGTTTTTCAAATAATTAAATAAAAACTTACACAGTAAAATTGGATTTCCAGGTTTTTAGCCGTGGACTACCAGCTGCATGTGGTAGCTTCTATCCTGATGCTAGCGCTGTTGCACTTAAAATGGAGACCCTTGCCGATACTGACCGCATTGTTTTTTACCTCCTGTGTAGTCAACTTTGCCCTTGCCTACTATTTCCAGTGGAAGTCGTTTCTCTATATTTCAACACCTGAGTAAGAATTTTACCACATAGTATACTAAAAGTTTACCTCATAGGAATGCTTGCTTATGCAAAGAGTCGATTTAGTTTGGTGCTAAAAACATATAAGTAGACTTATTTGGTACGGAAAGGAACTTCTCCAAGATCAGTTGTCTTTACAACACACAGTTAATAGCATACTTTGTGCTAGACAATTAAGCTTCTTGAACCATGTACCTAAAAGTTATTTTTTATGATAATGGAAGGCAAACAAGCATACGGATTTTCTGATGGTAAGAAATTCACGCCGCCTAGAGACACCAAATGTGATAAAGGTGGGCAACCTGAGGCCGGGATGTTAGGTATCGAGCAATCAACGCCACCAAACAAACAAACAAAGCAAAATTGCTGCTGAAGGGCTGCCCAGTTTTTTTTCAAACAATGAACTTGTAAGAAGCAAGCGTCCGCTTATCGCTAACATCATAATTGACTATGTAGCTAGGTAGTAGGTAGTGAAGATTGGCAGACCCTCGTCTGGGTTTTTATCACTGCCGTATCTTTTTTTATCGCCTCTGATGTGTTTTGGTTTCAACGGTAGTAAATTAGCTCACGGGCCACGGCAGAAGCTTAAGACAATAGTCATCCTTTGTTAATTTGGTGCATACGGTGACGAGCATATCTTACCATGAGGTATTTTAACTTGACAATTCATTAATATCTATTGATTCGTGATAACATTACTGTTTTATTTTGGATTTTCGTTTTACTAATACTAGTGGTCGACCATTGGTCGAAATTCGACCATAGTAAATTTGAATATCTTGTTGATCTTCATTTCTCAAGACCATGAACTACTTTTCTTCCAAACTTTTTAGTGCGCCATCTATGATCTTTTATCGTTATCATCAACATATTTGTTTGTGTGTGTCAAATGCATGCTAGTGTGGGTAATGTTTTATTTATTGATTTAATGTACTTTATAAGCATTGTTATTGAAAAATATTAGCGTTCTGCACTTTTCCTACACATAAACTATAAGTGTGCCATTTTTTTTGCTCCTGAGTCGGCGCAATTTTCTTAAAAAGCGGTCCAAAGTTTTTGACATCACGTATTAATATACAGATAACGTGAATGATCAGGCACTTGATGTCGGAGTTCGGGTCGGAGCCGTCGTTCTACTGGTTCTACACGGCCCCGTGGGGCAGCCTGCCCGCCGCACTACTCGGCCTTCTGTTGGCGCACCTGCATCACCGACTGCAGCTCGTCGGCTTTAAGCTCACCAACTACAAAGTATATACACCATCCCCAAAATCTGAGCACTCTACAATACTTTGCAATACTATGTAAGAGTCGGATATCTGCCTTGCTGTATATAGGCACTTACACTCTACTGACCACTAGTAGGTATACCGAACAGGACTTCAAAACTACCGAGACGTGAGGTTTAATTCACGCTTTACATGTTAAGTATATTATGTTGATTAAAAAACACTGTATTAAAGGTACACGGTAGACCTGACACTTTGACAACTAACTTGCTCAGTTAAAAGCAACTGGGACGTCCTCGTATGTGTGTATCTATCTAGGTACATACAGATTTGCATTTCACACCTTTCACAAAAAAATCTTGCATGAATTTATCTAGTAATCGAAGGCGCAAGGTAATTTTTTATAATGACACCACATAATATTATGTTGAAATTAATTAAACAATGTGATTAATTATTTCAATTTAAAGTGATGGTTAAACAGTCAAAAACATACTTAATAATTTTAAATTATTTGTATCTTACAACTATTGTTAAAAGTTTAATTATTGAATAGAATTGTATCTTGGAGCATGAGCGGGGTACCCAATAACACAGGTTCTTACCTATACCTAGCACCTACAGGGGCTCTTGCGACAGTGTAATTGTAATAACATTTTTATTCAATAAAATAATTTTAATATTTCATCCCTAGGGGTTTGTGTACATGTACCACATTTCTATGCCATTGCTGTGGACGGTCATTCTGGGAGGGAACTTGATTAAATACGCTTCCCCGACGGTCATCATCATTTATATGGGAGTCGAGAGGCCGTTGTTCGCTCTGCTTTTCGGTGTCTTCTTGCTCGGTGCTGTTAACAATATCGACAGTAAGTCCAAGTAGAAGTGGTAACTACAGAAATTATAGCACTCTTAAAATAGCTAAGTACAATTTTACTTTAATGCGATAAGAGAATGACGAGTAACGGCCAATATTAATAACCCATCTAAGATAAGAGATCGGGATATTTTAGATCACTTGCCAGGTGGTTACCTGGTAGACCTGTAGCAAACCGTATGTATTCGGTACTGAGTAACGGGTGCACCCCCTGGTACCGAGTAACGAAACGTTACTTTCGAATGTATTTCGTTATTCGCACGATTTCGGTCCTCATTATGTTTTTATTTAATATGACTAATTTTATTTTTAGAACAAATATTATTGTGTTTCAAAACATGTTTTATTTAAAATATTGCATAATTTCTGTTTAATAAAAAATATTTTTATTGTTGACATTCAAAAGTTCATTAGCAGTTCTACACCCGTTCATACGATACTTACGAATCGATTCGTTTAGTTATCAAAAGTAACGAGTAACGTAACGATACGATAGTAACGAGTACTCATTTTTATAGTAACGAATACATACGGGTTTGTTTTTTCTCGTTACTTTTACACCTCTATAACAGCTTGCCAGCGGTTGCTGTTATTTTTAAAAATAATATAATATATTTTTAATGTACACAAAACGTTATCACAAACATGAAGATAAAGAAAATACAGTACAATGGGCGAGCGAATCTCCAGCAACTGAGTTTTCTACTAGCTGACCCGTAAAAAGGAAAAACAGAAACAAACATAAAACGTAAACAAGTGTAGATATTTTTCAATAATTAACAAAAATATCTTAGCAACAAAAATCTAGAAGGCCTATCTTTATCTGTAAATGGGTTATTAATATTGACCGTAAGATATTTCTACTATAGATATTAGAATAATAATGAATAAGTAATGTTTTAACTTCAGAATAAGCGTATTTTGTTGATGTTATAGGTGCGTGCTCGTCAGGGTGTTAAGCCTGATGTGCCAGTTTAACGGCTACCCTATGGAACGTGGCTGTGATAAATTAAAACGTTTTTTTTTATGTGAGAAGTCAGCGAACAAGCAAACACCCTAGTGTTAGTACACACAGTAATACCATAGATGTTATAGGTGCATCGCTGTCCTGCTCGTGGCCAGAATTTAAGGCTTATTGTGCAAGTCTATCGGCTACCCTACCAGACCGGAACATGACAGTCATTATGGAGGCAGGAGTAGGAAACAATAGTCTTGGTAATTATCCATTTAACTTACGGTCGTGTCTTCGAAGCTGCCAGGCAAAGAGCCGGTGTACACAGGCACATAATATTCTTTCTCTCTAAAAATACTACTTTTCCTATTTTGCCCCTAAGCATAGAAAGTTAAAATTTTGACCTGTCTCTATAGCATCGTAACTCCTAAACTAATGGACCCATTTCCAAGTGGATTTTTTTGTTTCAAGGCAGACGTAATCGCGCCGGTTCTCAGTTACATTACGTATAAGTTTTGTCGTTTTTAATTTTGACTATTGAATTAAGAAACACATGTATTGTTCTACGCATGGTATTACTAATCTCTGGTATCACTATTTTTTTATTTAAACAGCCTACCGGTTTCTCTTTTTCCAAATTCACATTAAGGACAGGGCAACGTCCGTCCTAACTACGAAGCTGGCTCAGTTAGTTACTTTTACTATATAATTTGTGGCTCTCCGCTTGATATAGATCTTTGACGAATAACCCGAACACGTTAATGGCAAGCACTAACGTTATAGCGACAGGAATAGTTAAGGCCATATTAGGGCGGTGGTACCAATCCAGGCGAGTCGCTGCAAAACTCTACCACCTAGTCAGATGTCACGATGTTAGTGACGGTAAGCCCACGCTCGCCTTCTACGAGCTGTCTGACAAGAAGGCAGATGATCTATTCTGCAAAGGAGCCCGGACCAATACGGGAAATAACTAGATACAAATTATATATTATGTACTTTTTTCATCCATGATACAACGCTAAAAAAAATTCAGATAAAGAAAGAGCACGATGGCTTGTGACAGGCCCTCTGCGGCGGCTCGTGTCGTGGC
>NJDD01001935.1:60861-77632 GCA_002245505.1 Calephelis nemesis
TGCGGTGCCGGCCCGTCTGTCACTGGCCGTGCTGCTGCTGCACTGGATCGTCAACAAGGCGCTGGTGCTCAACCGACGCACGCTCACCGACCTCTCCTTCTTCTCCATTGTACGTACGTCGTACACTTAACACTTGCAAATATGGATAAAACGATAAAAGTACTTAATCGACTTCCTTCTGCTACCAAGTACTTAGTTAACGATACTTTAAAATTAGGTATCGAGTTGGTATCAGTAAAAAGTACTAGTATTTTAATAAGCGAGTACTTTTGACATAATCATATCGCATTGTCGGTACTAAATCTGTACACTGCGAAACGCTATTTCTAAAAGCAGTTGCAACTGTCACTGCATCCAGAAATCATCATAACAGGAATAACACAAAGAAAAACTGTTAGGTACTTCAGGGGAGCACAATAAAAACTTGGAAAAAGAGAGCTGTTTTCAGTTTTACCTGAATGTTTGTGAATACTACAAATAATAGATGTTGCCCTTGTGTTCAAGTTATTAATGCCTCCGGCAGAACATTAAACACAACTGGGGTAAAGAGCTTGTATGACTTCGTACATATTTCTACACTAAAAAAAATCTACCTACCATATACTCAGTAAAACATATTTCATTTGAAACATTGTTTTTTTTCAGACATTGGATGTAATCGGGACTTGGTGGTGGACATATTGGCTGGCAATTCCAGTGACCATTCTGGTCGAGTATCCCATCTTGAGGACCAGCACAGCCTTGATTTCGTGATCAAGTTGTCACATTTAACAAACTAAGCAAGTTAGACATAACTCCAATCACTTGAAAATTTCGATTTCCAACATGAAAATCTGATTAAAATTCGTCTAGTGGTTTCTTCGTGATGCAGAAACAAAAAAAATAAACTAAACTGTTCTTTGCTTAAAAATCTACTAGCAATCTATCCCTCTTATTTTCTAGAACACATATTGGTTTCATTTTTTTTTAACACACAACAATAAATAATTAACTTTCTCTAAAATGCTCCCGTCTATTTTTAGAAATTTAGTAAATGTATTAATAGCAATACAAATGACATTTATATTTTTGCACCAACTACAAATTGCCAAAACTGACTTATGTTCAAGAAAAAGAGAAACTGCACATGCAAATTTTTTTCTAACTCCGGTAAACTGTGAGCAACGACGACAGACTGACCGAGCGAATCCATGGACTCCAGTGAATACGTCTCCCCGTCACGCCACGGGCATACCTTGGAAGCGATACAGTGGTAATGATCAAACTATAGTTCAGTTCTTTGAGCTTTACAGAGCATAGAAGGGAAGGAATTGTTATGGACAAATTTTCTCCGTCAGAGCACTCTGCTCGGCCCACAAAGCTTGGTGAAGTTGCAAAAATCGCAAGTTTAGCAACAAATGTAGTCATTAAAAAAAAAGGACAAATTGTGCAAGGAGACTTGATTCACAGTGAACTTGTAACAAGTAAACCACAATATACTCTTAACATACTAACCTAAAGCCAACAACACATTTGACGGGAGTTATATTATGCAAACCTATCTTCAAAATCTCAAACCTATCACCATGAATATTACTAAATACATATAGTATGTATTCAACCGCCTCATTGGTCGAGTGGCTAGCGTACACGCCTAACTACCCGACAACCGCGAGGCTCGGGTGCAGGCATTTGTGTGATGAACATTTAGATGTCTGCATTTCTGGGTCTGGGTGTTAATTAAATTTATTCTGGTATCTATTATCATCTGGTATCTGGTATTTCTATGTATTAGAATTGTTGACTAACACCCATAACACAAGCAAACAAATTACTTAATTCAATTTATGTAACTTGTCCAGCAATATTTATTTATTTATTTATGTCCCACACCTACTCGCATTAGCAATCGACCATTGGTATCTTTGGTATTCACAGGCGATTTCTATGTATTAGTATCGTTGACTAACACCCATAACATAAGCATATAATTTGCTTACTTTGGGGTTAGATTCAATTTATGTAACTTGTCCGGAGATATTTATTTATTTAATTTATTATTACTACTAATAAAGATGGTAGTGGATTAGGAGATTTACAAAAATAGTAATGTGTTATCAAGTTTATTAGAACCTTACAGATGACATCTACTTATAATACCTTAATTATAATGCTGTGCAAATACCACAAAACTATTTCTAAATGATATAAGCCCTAGAGTTAAAGAATAAATGCATTCTATGTTTGAACGTAAGAACAAAAAAAAAACAGTGAAAAAATACTTTATTCTAAATAAAATATTTTTTACTTAAAACACAAAAAGGGAGCACACACACTATCAATCACAGATTTATAAAGTCAAAATGCTCCAAAACTATATCCATTGCAAATATTGTCAGCAAATAGTGAATGATATACATACCTAAATAGCATTAGTAGGCGATTTTGCTTGCAGACATATTTCTTAAGAGCGAAAAGATGGTAATAGTATATTGCCTACCTGAGACTGATGTTATGGCACAAAATATATAGGAATCCATACTGACTTACAAAAAATGTTAAATGTTTGCAAGAAATGATTTGTTTCAATATCATTATCTTCCTGATTTTTGTAATTTATATTAGGTTCTTTGATAAAAATACATTTTGTGCGCCACAAATAATTTTGTTTATTTCACTATTTACTGGCAATATTGATTGAAAATAAAACAGATTAAGGACTTCCATTTCAGACTAAAAATATAACATAGTTTTGCATTTATTTGCACCAATTATTTAGTAAAACAGAATCTTCCACACCATCACACATGACTTACAAATATGTTCAAAGATAAGGTAGTCTGGTCAACGAGATATAGTATTGTTCTAAAAAGGCAACTCTTGAATGTGTGCATCTTTCTTATCACAACAGTCATATAATTGCTAATCACAGGAATATATTGTTACTGACTGTCACAACATGCAAATGATGGCTCCTTAGAATAAATACTACTACATTAGTAAACTTAAGACTAATTTATCTCCGAGAAGGTCCTGAGCCTCCCTGCCAGCCTCCACGATGACCACCACCTCTACCTCCCGGCCTGCCTCGACCAGCAGCTGAAAATTAAATAATAGAACAAATTAAAAAAAAAATCACACTTATCACACATTGTTGCAAACTGAAATATTTTGGCTGACAACAGACCATATTTATAAAAAGGGACTTTTAAGATCCTCCTAAACTAGAATATAAATCACTAATCAATCAATCACATAATGTTAGTTAAAACATTAAGATGTCAGTACTACAACTTATAGTGGTGAATAGGCTTACACTACCATGCTTACAGGTTAAAGGCTTTTAACTTGCCATCAGAAAATGTATCTACTTGTTTACAATTTAACCTAAATGCTACAACAAATAGTTAAAATGGAGAAAAATGACAGTTATGATGATGCCATATGTAGTATGTACAGCTCCATACAGAATCAGAATTTGGAGCATTAAATCTGGATACAAATAGGCTTGTGTCCAAAAATGTATTTAGTGATTGATTCTTTCCTTTATTCGATATTGAACAGAAATAACTGAATTTGTTTTCAAAAATCGATGAGTAACATTATTATTTTTAGTTTTTTTATAAACCTGTACGAATTTGCCGCGAAAACGCTCTAAACTATCATGGCGTTCTGAATGATGTCACTCAGTGCAAAACAAAACAAACCGTAGTTGGTAATTGATACTTTGCTTTGTTTTAAAACGTCAACAACAACAATGGCGGACGCACTCTGTGACGTAACGCGTTCTGATCGGCGTTCACTGTCACATGATGAAATTGTTTTTTTTTTCAGCTTAATATTTCTTAAAAACAAAATTAATCTTTATATTTTATTGTAAATAATAAATTTTATTGACATCTATTAATAATAACAAAACTATAGATACCACAACAAACCGGATTTATTATTGGTGGACACAAGCCTATTGCGTATCGATACAAAATTGCATTTCCACTGATTTAAGTTCACATTTTATAATGCAACAAAGTTACATTCATCAAAGCATCAATAATTATTTTTACTCTTGGCATCCACACATCTGATCACTACAGATTTGAAAAAAGTGTAGAGTGTGCCTATGATGAGGAAATAGCTACCATTTCAATTATCAACTTTATGAAAAAGTCATATAGCAAGCCACATAGGTGATTGCAAAAGAGAGAGACAAAGATAAGTTTATTATACTAAGTTGTTATAATACATTTATGAATAACAATTAACAATTAAGACACTAAGACTATATCTTGTTTAACTGCACAAATACAAGGAATATATTTTATTAGAAATCTATTTTAAAATTTTCATAATTTCAGTGTCTAAATATATTTCTATAAAATATTTAACTTTAGTATTAAAGTAGCAATTTCTTTAGCAACAAAAAGTAGTTTATTAACTATCAATTGAATAGCGAAAAACATTTTTGTTTAAAAAATAACAATAACTTGATAAAGAAAATATTAGACATTTATAAATCAATAACTTTTGCTTATAAGTTTATATTTTTGGCACAGACTGTTTTGATTATACCAATATCCAGATATATTAATATGAATTTTAAAATTGTATGTACAATTGAAAATGAAAAACTTACAGCGAAAATTAGACAATGTTTTGGTAATTTAAATTTATGTTATAAGCAACTATCAAACACAAAAAACAATGAACCTGGATTAGCATAGGAGTAAAATTTAGTTGATAAGTCTATATCACATTGTGACCGCCTCGTTGGTCGAGTGGCTAGCTCACATGTAACGACACGACGTAACTAAATCAACCAACCACGAGGCTAGAATTCGAATCCCGACAGGGGCAGGCATTTGCGTGATGAACATTTAGATGTCTACATTTCCAGGTCTGTGTGTTTATTAAAATTTATTCTGGTATCTATTTAAGTATTTCTATGTATTAGTATTGTTGACTAACACTCATATCACAAGCATATTATTTGCTTACTTTGGGGTTAGATTCAATTTGTGTGACTTGTCCAGGGATATTAATTATTATTATTATGTATTGTAATAGACTATTACCAGGCTGAACTTGGAATACTTTACTCCATGTTTATTGATAAGATGAATAGTTTTATCTCAATATCTAAAAGGTGTTTAACAATTTATGCTGTATACAAAATGCCACAAAAAGAACTAGGTATCCATTGTAGCAACTAGTAGGCACAAAACTTTGTAGAACTAAGAAGCAATTAACTTAAAAACTCAACGATAGCTTTAACCTGTCATTAGGTATAAATTTCGAAATACAGCGGAACTTATTTACAACACAGCATGTTAGAATTAATTACAAAGGTTTGTTGGTAATCAAACAATGACAAACAAACAAAACCCTCTGAAACTGCAATAACTATAATCTTTCTCAGTATAAAAGTAACCGAATACAATGTACTCAAGAAGGCTGAGGAGGGCAATGTTCTAATAAAACTTAAGCAGGAGGGGAGTTGTTAATTATATAGTCTGCTTGCCGTACAATTGGTGCGAAAGCTGATATAAAATAAAATACCTTGAGCTCGTAATATAGCGCTTTTCCCACGTCCAGCAGAGGGCTTGTTGCCTTGACGCTTAAACATTGGAGCGTTCTTTAACATATCCGGTAAGATTAAGTAACGTATCTTGGATCCTCTTATGTATACATTTTCTAGCTGAGCTACTCTTCCGTCCCTGTAAGTAACCGTAACTCCAGTCATCTGACAATTCATGTTATCTTCGGCTTCTATCAGCTTACCGCGGTAAACTTCGCCGGTATTTGTTTCGCAGGTTACTATATGGCCCTCTGCCTCATGAAGTACTTTAATAGGCACACCGATAGACATTTCTACTTTTTAACTCACACAATCAATTAATTGTCACTTTTATTAATCCGGTAATACCCAGATGGAAAAAGATAAAAAATAATTCTGCAAATGACGCCAAATGCAGAAAACAAAACAATGGCTGACGGGCGACGGCGGCTAACCAGTGTTGCCAAGTTTATTTTATAGGAGATCGTACAATTCGCACACAAGAATCGTAAAAAGAAAAATATATTCAAATATATAAAAATTTCACCATGCATTTTAAGAATAAATTGTAGTTACATTTAAAATAACAGTAAAAATGCCGGGGGTTGGCAACTTGTTGCTCGATTGCACATACTATACTTAATATTCTTGTTTTGAAATTACCTACTTCCAATTTATTGGTACTACAATACCTGCTAAAAATTACTAACCAAAAACTTGAATCACAGTACCTATTTGATGATACAACGTTTGTAAATACGCGTCATGCATCTTTCGGTAAATTGTAGCTACTCAGTTGCGACTTGTGATGGATAAGCCAAGTGTGTGAAGTGTGTACGGAGTTAATTTTTGTCAAAACTTAACTTAGGCCCAGTTGCCTTATTCAAGAAACGGTTGCTTATAAATGACTGTTACTTTACTGTTACTTTTTGACAAACTACTTATAGTTATACTGACGGATTGCGGTTCGTAGATTATAGGAACCGAGCTTTAAAGGTGAATTGGTAGTGTAGGGCTTTATATTCTCAGGTGTAATGCGAACCGTATTGATAAAAAATAATGCAGTAAACAAAACTTAGCAAAAGTTAGAATCAGGGGGGTTACCATAAGTTCTTATAACAGTATTATTTCAATAATACTTATTGTCATTGGAGAAAGGCAACCTGATAACGTATACCATAAAGTTAATAATAAAGGCGGACATTTAGTAAGATGGAAATAATACTGCTATAGGCGTTCATGGTAGGGCCCCAGATTATATAGAATCAGAATTTTCCCAAGAATTTCAAATCAAGAACTAAACATGTCATAATCGAAAGCTACCATCTCATCGGGGTTATTTTTGCTATAAATTATGCTCTGCAATGTGATCGCCATGTTGTTGAATTTTTAAAACATGGACTATTTTTTCCATCAACCTTAGCATAAATGTGTAAAGTACGATTTTTTTAACTTAATTAATACACTTCAAGGAACTTTAAACATTTTGCAAAAAAAATTACGTTTAATTTTTAAACAGTTATTATGTCTATAATAAAGAAATTACATGAAAACAAGTAATGGGATGAGTTCTAAAATACAAAAATCAAATAAAAGACCTAAAAGTAAAAGGTAGCAATCATCGATTTTTTTATGTAATAAATTTATTGATAATATTTTTTTTTTCTAATTATATCGTATAAATACGATTTAAATTTAAGGCTTGCAGCCCTGTCTTCTCAACTTCATAACAGCTGATCGAAATTGCTAAGTACTCTGACAGTTGACAGTTGACATCAATGCTGCCAGCCCTAATTTAAGAAAAAATATGAACAGCAACAAATATAGTTAGGACAGGGGGTTGATTATGTATCTCACCCCGCCTCTTCACAATGGGCCATTATGGGACGTTATAGAATGTGCGATGATCGCCTCTATGATTGCACTACCGTCCACACAATCGAGCACGACTCATTTATGCATTGGCAGCCGTACGAGATGGACGTCTCAATCTCTCTATATTTAATGTAAAAATTATGTTGTAGCCATTTCCATTAGGGTAATATTGAGGCTTTTGTATCTCTTAGTTTGCTTCGCTTGAACGCCAAGCAGTAGCCTTAATATTAAAAAAATACCTGGTGAATTTCTCAAAAATTTTTCAACATAAAATTGGGGTTTCTGTTGTAAAAATAGTTGTGCCAGAGGGTTTCACTGTTGTGTTAGTAAGAAGAAATGTAACATTACTGCACTAGCTAATGCAATGGAGATTGTGTTTATGAATCGAAAGAATAATATTGTGGCGATCAAAATCAGATTACAAATTTTTAGTTAATGTAGCAGTCGGAATATAGCAAAGTTTTGTTGCCCACTGAGGGCTTATTTTACCGACCATATTAAAAACCGAGTCCAAAACTAAGTTTAGTGTAAACGAATTCAATTACCAGTTATGATTCTGATGGTAAGTTACTTCAATTAAATTTAATATTAACAAAATTCTTATTTCCTGAATGTCTGCTTACCATTTAAAACATTTAAACAATATTTTTTTAGGATATTGGAAGGCAGACAAACAGACAGATTTCGTGATGGTAAGAAATTCACACCGCCTAGAGACACAAAAGGTGCTAATGGTGCGTCGCCGACCTGAGGCTGGGATGTTAGGCCCCGAGCAAAAGAAAGTTTACTGGCTATCTTACCCTCCAAACCGGAACACGTCGTGACGTTATGGCGGCAGGAATAGGTAAGGCGGTGGTACCAATCCGGGTGAGTCGCTGCGAAACTCTACCACCTAGTAAATATTTACAAATATTTAAAATAACTAAATTATATTGGACACTGACATCGACAGAATTAACGCTCTTCGCAATTGTCTAGATGAGTTTTTAATTCGACTGTGAAATCCAGCCTAAGTCGGTTTAAAAGTAATAGATGCAAAATCAGTGTTAACTTGATTCACTATGGTCTATTCGGTTTTATGAGAGTTAATAATTTGAATGATATATAATTTGAATATAATAATAATATATTTTAAGTAACATACAGATATCGTTTACTGAATTTTAGTTATGAATTGAATGAAGTCCGCCTTCAGTTGCACTTGTAATCGTTACTTTAACTCTAAGCATGCATCCACAATTTGGGTTCAACTGTTACATATTTAAAAGACGGCTTTTGGTCACATTGGTACCTACAGATGAACAATAATTTGGCATTACATTACACAATATTTGAAATAATCATCATAATCATGATAACATACGTGAAGCCGAAACCCTTTACTCTACCATACATAGCCTATCAATAATATTATATTCCGATATGGTTCGGATCGATAAGCTTACATTTGTTTTTAACCGATTAATAAAAAGGAAGAGGCTGCAGATTCTACTCCTGTACATATTTTTTATGTATTACACGAGTTTTCATCATTTTTAACTGATTTTATAACTATTTTTTATTTGAAAAAGCATATCTACTAAAATTAAGAAAAAAAACCTAAACCTTTTTTGTATCATAATTAGCCCGAGTCAATCAATTGGTCCGGCCGCGAATCTGTAATCACGGAACCACATGGCCCGTGTTTAAGAAACTTGAGCTGAGCGAAAATACATTTGATACATTTTAATATACTAACAATTAAGATCAGGTAAATATTACTAAGTTGACCGAAAAAACTACACTACTCAGTAGTTTTTGTTGTAAACTTTAAAATATATACATATTGTCAATCATAACCCTTTTAAAATATATACATATTGTCAATTGTGAGATTCGTTATATACAATATTATAAATATCTAAATAAAAATTCCAGTATATTCCAAAGTTTTAATGCAAGTGCCCCCATATTACATTACTGACAAATGAAATGTGAGCAATCAACGATCGTGTGGACGCACCGTCGATCATGGCCCTTCCTTCCTTTGATGAATGTCCGAAAAACCGACACAGCGGCGATCATGCTCGATTACAATCCATGACGGCTGCTCACAGGCGATTACGCCCTCTACACAATCGTGAACGTCTATCATGATCCATCATGGCCCATTGTGAAGACGCAACGTCAGTAGCCAACTGAAAATGGAAAAGTGTACATCAAATAACTGTCAAATGAAGTAATTTAAATTCTGTTATCTGCAGTGACTTAGAAATAAAGTATCTTCACGCCCATATCCCCGAAGAGGTAGGCAGAGGCACAACCAGGGCACCCACGGCTAGACGAAGACACTAAGTCCCACAATGTGATAGGTGGCAAGCCTATCGCCAACCGGGCACATTTCCAATCCCGACCAACATTTTTTTTATTAGAAAATTGGAAAAATCCAATTTTTCTTTTTGTTGGCCGACCCTGGATTCGAACCCGGGACCTCATGCAGTCAAATCCAACACCAGGACCGCTAGACCACAGAGGCGACAACCTACCTACCTACCTACCTACCTACCTAGAAATAGCACCTAGGACCTAGAAATAGGAATATATAAAGAAGTGCAACAATGTTATATAGCAAATTTAATTGTATAAATACCGTTGGAATCGACATATAACTTAACAACATCTCTTTGTCTCTTTTTAACAAATGTTGATATTATGTACGTCGAAAGAGATAACGACATTTTTGTCTATGCTCATTTTGTCGTCGATTTAAATTGACGTCATGACAGTTGTCATGCTTGCCAAGAACCCATATTTAGTGTTAAATTTTTATAGTGAAGTATACTATTACAATTATCGATTTTAAGTTTATTATTTATTTTTAGTTCCCAGAAACGAATATTTGGACAAGATAAAATGGATACCATTGCTACTGAAAATATTAATCATAGTCTATCGTTGCAAGAATTATTTCAAGTGCTCACTTTTAAGTAAGGAAAGTGGTTTGAATATAATCTGATCACATTTTTTTATAATGATAATGAACATTCTAATAAAAATAAAGAGTTAACTTATGTAAAAGTAAAAATATTTGCACATCACAATGTAAAAAAAATATGCTGGTGAAAAGTGAAAAAATGTTATTTCTTTCGACTTTTCATTGCATTTCCTTATTTATAAGCCAACTGAGTAGCTTTACATTAGTAGCAATTTCAATCGAGGGGTAAATAATAATTCATATCTATATTAATAGATCATGTATCGATATCAAAATACCTACTACTTTTTCTGACACAAACTTTTATTTGTACTGTTCCCCGCGGCTTTGCCAGCGTGATAATATTATTTGTTTCTTTAAAGTGTCTTAAACAATTACTATACCAAATTTTGTCGAAAATTGGTATTTTACGTAATAAGTGTGCGGACAAGCACATGGCGATTATAAAATAGAACCGTGATCTATAGACACAATACATATAATAGTGAATACCTTGACAAGGACCTAATGAAAGAACTGGGAGGTTGCTGATTGATCATACTTTTTTAAAAGCTGACTGTATTGTGTTCTATTATATTTGGAGTTTACCTAAAGCACATCAAAATGTGTGCGATAGTGTGTGTTTATCGTTGGAAACGTAACTATCGTAAAAATTGGTTTGTCGAGGGTTTATTGAAAATTTTTGATTTAAGGGTTATGGATTATGTATCGATATCGATACTTTAAGTTTTTTGGACAGCCTTAGTAATGTCAAAAGCCAGCGGCAGGCTTTTTTGGTAACTATTTAATGCCCATATACTTAGAGGTCAATGGCAGTGACCAACAGAAATACAATAGAGATAGCAAACACAAATTGACAGCTATTTGATGTACGCTTTTCCATTTTGAGCTGGCAACTGAGGTACATAGTAAGCACCCAGGACAATGTGTGTTGGCTAAGCTAGTAAATATGTTAGTAATTAATTACTTTGAAAAACTTTATACGGTCTTACGTTTTAGAGCGTTTGTTTGTTTGTTTTTTATTCAATATAAGTATCATTTACATTTTTTGAAAGTCGATAATGCCTTACTTAATAATAACAAAAGATAAATGTTTTAGCTATTTCCATTGTGCAATAATATCAATCTGGAGGGTGATTATGTATCTCAGTTGCCAACTCAAACTGCAAAAGTGTACATCGAATGACGTCAGTTGTGTTTGCTTTTTCTACTGTATTTCTGTTGGTCATTGGATTGTACACTTTGCCATTTTTAGTGGAAACTGAGCTACATAACTAGCCCCCATGGTTTGACTTTGACGCTTTGACGTTTGTAGTGTGGTTTGTAGTTTTGTTGTCACTTGTCTTTGATTTTATGTTTAGCTTTAAAAATTAAATTCGTAATTTAGAATTTATAACAAAACCTCAAAAATAATTGTTATCAAAACTACCAACAAAACTTAACTTACAGTATCTATTACCAATACTTATATATCGGACAGTTGCATCTATAAGGTGCTGTGTACAAAATGTGTTAATTCCATAATTATTTTGAAAGTTTACGCTGTTTTAGGTGTGTTGTGTAGTAGAAATCCGAAAGGATGGCGTCTACAGTTCTAAAAGTGGAGAAAGACTCGGAAACGTGTCGTGTTTGTGGGGAAATAGGCCAGCTGATGACCCCAGAGGAATATGATGCCGGCTCGCATATGTCCGTTCCGCTTCGTACTATGCTGCTACAACTTAACAATAATAAGGTATGCTATTTTCTAAAGATCAACAGAAGAGCCCCATTTTAAAGGTTGCTGAACTTGTATTAACAATTTGTGTAGGTACTTCCGTTTTGATGTTTAAAGTGCTTTAGGGTATTTTTTTCCTAATGCAATAAAAAAGTAGTTTGTAGACTTTAGGATTTTATTTGCAACTTTAAAATAATCTCGAAACGAAAACTAACCTATAATTTGATTTTTCAAGTGATATTATTTCCGTGCTGTAAAGACGATTTAGGGGTTGTCCTAAACATGTAATATCTGCCTACACCAATCACATAATCGAATTCAGGTTATACTAATACAGCTAAATCCCACCCCTTGGTTAATAGTGGTACAAGACAATAGACATGGTTTGGAATTAGAATAGCTTAACCTGATATTGATAATGTGTAGGGTGATTTTTAAACCCCTTCATCATTTTATTATGCTCAAATAATTGTTAACTTTTTGGCTGAAAGAAGTACACCACAAAATTGTAACATTGATCCAAAAGCAGGAGTAAAATCAGATGTTGAAGACCGACAGACACACAGTTGAATAAAAAAATATATATATAAAAAATATTATTATCCCATCAATGAAGGCCACGGACCAATGCTATAACCTAAAATAATTATCGATATTTTTTTACATTGTTTAGTTTTTCTTTTAACATGTAAAAATCTGTATTCAAGAATAAAATAATGGAAATATGACATCATATTCTCTACCAAGTTAAAGGTTAAAAAATAGCCTTTTATTCAGATAATTACAACATAATTTCATTCTTAATTGACACTGATAGTATGTTATTATGTTATGTAGCATTATTATGTTATTATTATTTTTTTAGTCGTCTCTGTGGTTTAGAGGTCTAGGTGTTAGACTTGACTTTATAAGGTTCTGGGTTTGATTCCCCGGTCGGGCAATATAAAGAAAATGTAGTTTTTTCAATTTTTTTATAAAAAGAATGGTTGCTCGAGATTGGATATATGCCCGGTTGGTATTGGCTCTAGGTTTGCCACCTATCACTTTGTGGGACTTAGTGACTTTGGCCAGTCATGGATGACCTGGTTGTGCCTCTGCCTACCTCTTAGAGGATATGGGCGTAAAGAAATTTTTTTTTAAATAAAAAAATATGGGTGTCTTGGTTGTGCCTCTGCCTACATCTTCAGGAATATGGGCGTGAAGATACTTACTTCTTTTTATTATTTTTTACTTATGAATCAATACAGATAATTGATAAAATTGTTCTTATTCACTTTATTAAGTATATTACACATCATCCCTCGCATCACTAACTGTCCTTGAGTTAGAACTTAGGACTACCAATATCTTCCTGAATTCATTATCTACAATTTTCTCTAACTCACGTAATTGTACGAACATAGGTTCTGAACATGTTGACATTTCTGTAAAGTATAAATAGAAACTAAGTTTACAATGACCAAACTAAAAAAGTGTGGTTTCTCCAAACTGTCTAAACTGAGATAAGAGAGAGAGGGACGACATAATATCATCTTATACATGATTAATTTGAAATGACTGGCCAAATTTTAATATAAGAAGTAAAGGCTTCAATGGTAATTCATTTTAAATATCATTGCCAAATTGCAATATTAACTTATAAAAACATTCATTTAAATCAGTCTGCAAAAATGCTTCACTTGTCGTTCTATGTCGTACCCAGTATGAGTTATGACATCACCATCACCTGCAAAATCGACTATGGTTGGTGAGGAACCAGTTTCTTGCTTTGTTTACTTTGTAACCAATGTAATAGTTAGTTTTTCATAGATTGAAAGTGTTTCCGAATCGTTTGTTTTCATGAGAGACACTTCTAAAGTGGTAAAATATCCCCCCCTTTCTAAAATTAGGGAATGATAAAACTTAGTAATGTACATAATATGATGTATTCCACTGCAAATAGGTTTGAACAAGATCTTTGAGTAAGTAGTTATTTTTAAAATGTCAGAAATGGTTATAGGCAACCACTGTATATGCTGTACAAGAACTAAATTATGTAACTTGCTGCTAAACCTGTCATGGGTGAGTCTGTCTTGCAGTTGGCCCGTTTTTTAAAATAATATAAGTAATCACTACATGGACCATAGTAAAAAGTAAGTGTCTTCATCCCCGAAGAGTAGGCAGAGGCACAACCAGGGCACCCACGACTAGCAGAAGACACTAAGTCCCGCAATATGATAGGTGGAAAGCCTTTCGCCAACCAGGCACATATCTAACCCCAAGCAACATTTTTTTTTTAAATTAGAAAATTGGGAAAACCCAATTTTATGTTGTCCCACCCGGGAATCGAACCCGGGACCTCATGCAGTCAAGTCAAATAACCGAACTGTTAGACCACAGAGTACATAGCACATAGTCCAACATTTTAAGTAACAATTACAATACTTATAAAAATCTTAGAATTTGATAATGTTCAATAAACCACCGACAAAACCGAATCATTTCGATTATGTCAGCTTTCAAACAAAAAATCATAGCATCGAAATCCATCATCCATTAAAAAAATATGGTGCCAGCTGTATCTATCATTTATGGAGTTCTGTTCGGATGTTAAAGGACATCAGCTCATTAAAATGGATATTAGTCGCATGATAGGTATTTATTTCATTTTACCTTACAGTTAAAAAACACTTACAAATGCTGTCTACTACAACTAAGCTGGTCTGATGATGGAGCTCGAAAATACGAGATGTGACACTGGAATGCCTACTGGTATAAGTTTCGAAATCTCTGCTCTAGAGTCTATCTTATTTTAATTGCAGGTAATCCCGGAGGGACGTCTTTGTGTGAGTTGCATACGTCGTGCTATTGAAGCTTATGAGTTCAGCTCAGCTCTTGGAAGGACAGCACCTCCACTTAGTGAAAAAATCCGAGCCCTAAGGAAGAAGCTTCACGAATTGACACAGAAGATTGATGTTTTTATAGTAGTAGGAGGCCCTGGAGAGAACACAGGTGGAACATATAGTGAAGATGATATTATTATGGTAGAAAAGGATGCCTTGGCTGCAGCAGCAGCTGCTGATGAGGAGGATTTGGAACGAGAACTGAATGCTTGTGGTGAAAAGGTCTTTCAATGTACAATCTGCCCATTATCATTTCAGGTATGAGCTAAATTGATCTTAAACTTTGTGAATATTGCAGACGTTGATAATGTTCTAAGTGTAAACTTATGTCTTAAAGCAAGCTCGTTTGTATGCTAACATTAGTGTTACGGTGGAGCGTTAACGATCTATATGCGGGGATACGGATATTTCGTGTCTAGTTTCCCAGGAGCAGATCTTAACTTTCTTACTTTATCGTAGACAGTGTCGAATCGGAAACGATATTTGGAGCCACTTTACGCTTATCTAGGATTATTTAAACTTGCATTGCACTTGTCGATTGCACAGTTAGCTGTGGTTCTAATCTACCTTGTAAGCAATCGTAAGATCTAGTTTTTATTAAAAATACATGGCAAACTTTTTAATTTTTTGAATAAATCCAATCCCGGTACATTTTACATACTTTGAAAAAAATCTCTTTGGAGTTGAGCCTACACTATATTTTACTGAGGGTTCCGAAACATTTATAACAAATGAGTAAAAACGTACCTATATCTAGAAGATATGTGGTGTAGTTTGGAATTATTTTGTAACAATGCCACAACAAAGTGTGAATAGTTTTAGTGCTTCATAATCTAAACAAACTATGAAATGTCCTACCCGGAAGTCGAGACCGAGACCTCATAATATAGTAAACGCAAACACCGGACTGCTAGACGACAGAGTTGCGTACGAATACGGATACACTTTTAATGATACGTCAAATAAAATGTTACAGCGAATTTTTAAATACATTAATTCCAACATTTGAATGAAACGTTTGCATATGATATGATAACTAAAAATGGCTGAATAAAAAAATGAGATTTGTTACGAATAATTTTCTTATTCTAAATTCTAGCAAAACTACTTCTGTTTGTTTGTCTTCTGTAGGATATAACTACCTGCGTTGACAGTAAGGAAAGGTTATATAAATGAATTCAAAACAAATTTCTCTTAATTGTAAGTTCGGTCCTAATACAATCTCTTTGCATACTTATATTTCACTTTGTCATAGACATATTTTACATGACATGTTATTTTTATATGATATATGCGTGGGCTCCAATTGTCCTTGTTTAACTAACTTAATTTTAAAATTAAGAGTTCCTGGAAAACGTACAAGGCACACCACTTTATTTGATGTACCGGTAGCGAGGACAAATTATAAGTCTTATAATTTTGCATTGCGTTTGCCGACTACTTATAACAAACTTTTCGCTGACATTGATATTTTTCATAGCTCCAAAAATGTTTTTAAGCGTAATGTATACAACCACCTTAAGACTCAAGTTAAACAGCTGAATCGATTTAATGCATCACGTAGTAACTGAATTGCACACTAAACAATATATAAACACAATAAATATAAGCATAACATCACACATTTTTAATTATCTGTTAAATTTTATTTTCCCATATTTTTATTTGTTTTCAAGTATTGGTATGTAAATAAGGTAATATTTTTATTTTTACTATTCTAACCGTTTTTCAGCACTGGAGTGGTTTCTGGTTTTTTTTGTTTTTTTTTTAGTTGTAATATTATGTTAATTTCG
>NJDD01001935.1:90700-100958 GCA_002245505.1 Calephelis nemesis
TAGCATTTAAAATAATAGTATATTTAAAAATAACCCGAATTTAATGAGAACTGACCCACCCTGAGACACGGTCTGTGGCATGCTCGCGGCGCGGTGCCACAGACAAGCCAAGTCACCATTAAACCGCGCCACTGACGAGAGGTTAAGGTAAGAATTGGAACGAAGTTCCTTACGGCAGGTTTGGAGGAGATAGAGATTTTGCTGCGTGACCGAACTGAAAAATATGTGATACTTAAAACCGTAAGAAAAAACCTTGGAGTAAAACCGTTAAATGAGACGTGCGTAGGCGCGGCAGTCGTATACACATGTGGGTAGTGTATAATATATTTCTCTTTCTGCCTCACTCCACCCGGCCAATGCTTAATTATACTAAAAATTGTGTCGAACTTCGTTCCTACCTGGTGTCCCACGACACCACGCTTATATTATTTACAATACAATATATCAACAGTTTTTGTTCTTAATTGAAAATAATCTAGAAAACAATCTAAACAATGCCTGCTGGAATTAGTAGACTGTGAGGACATGTAATCTTGTTAAACATATAACTGCACTAAATGTTTTATAGGAAAAATGAAAAAATAATGAAGGGATTGAAATTATTTGAATTTCATAAAATAAATATTAGTATATTGAATGAAGAAAATGAAAAAGTAAATTACCCGAACGGCGTCGACATGCGGGCGGATGTGTCCCGCTGCGGCGAGGTCGAGCACGTGCTGGTGGGGCAGCAGTGGGCCGGAGAAGGCGGTGCGGACCCGCGCCAGCACCGCCTGCCCCGCCGCTGACCACGTCGACCGCTCCGTCTCCCGGTA
Organism: Calephelis nemesis; assembly: GCA_002245505.1. Taxonomy (NCBI): domain Eukaryota; kingdom Metazoa; phylum Arthropoda; class Insecta; order Lepidoptera; family Riodinidae; genus Calephelis; species Calephelis nemesis. The sequence continues at coordinate 91,516 of NJDD01001935.1, forward strand.
CCCCTCGATTGCCTGCGAAACCTCTTTCTTTTATGTACTGCCATTGGAACTGATGCCCATTGTTTTTATTCAGTACCTAGTCATTCCATGTACTATTATTCCTACTAAATATGGGAACTCAGTCCCTAAAAAAGGTTAAAGGTTACAAACAGTTAATGAATATGTTTCAATCATTTGAAATCTTATACAGTCTGACATTTAAAGTACCAGCCAAATTTTGAGAAACAATTCGAAATCGATGACACTTTCGATCTATGAGTGCAACATTTTTGCAAACTGTTTTAAATTACTGTTTAGGTAAATGTTACAACTTCACTATAACATTTAAAATGCACTACTATTCAAGTCTTTACCCCTTTACGTTGAAATTTGGCTAGTCCTGTTAGTCACCTTACATAAGTAGTTTTTACATGCTTCTGAATAAAATTTGAAATGTTTAATGCGAGAAACATACATTATCCCAATGGTCGTATTCATACCGCATCCTCTTCAGTTGTGGTTCCACTTCAGCCAATAGTGCAGCTTCCTCCTCCTCAGTCACAAATTCTGGAAACACTCTCATGTGCTGCAGAACCTCTGCTCTTAACTCACTCTCATCTTCTGGTTTCCAAGAGGGTAATATTTCTATGTAGTTCTGGTCACCCTCTACAAATTTAATATTTTTTTTAAGGTTTTAATAGAGAGGAAAACGTTTTTACTATAAATAAAGCAATACTTTAAGGCTTCTTCTGAGAGAGCATTGGAATATTTAACATTTCATCTATTTGCCTAATGGTGGAACAGATTCTCATACATCAGCTACTTTTACAAGAATATAAAAATGCTGCAAAGTGCTAAGTAAAACTATTACTCCTATTAGTCCCCATTAGTCCTATGATATAAATAATGACTTTTCTTCTAGATCTATACCAGAAGTTAACATTTAAATATTTGTAATAATATGTAACCTGACACATTTTTATACATACTCTGCTGTCTGTTTTTTTACTTCAGAAGAATTAATGCATTACTACATTTCATTGATGTGTTGTGTTGGTCATTGGTTTTTTTGTTGAATGTAGTTGTGTAAACAAATAACACAAAGTTTTCAAACAAAAACATTACAACTAAAATAAAAGGAAGCATTAATATAGAGATTCCAATTAGCTTTTCCTATACTATCACTTAAAAAATTTCAAACGCATCGGAAAACACACAGTAGAACAAACTAAAGTAACATACACACTAACGTTAAATTTTATGTTGTTTTTGGGTCCTTCCATAAAATTTTAGATCAGAATCAGAATCGGAAAAGGTAAAAGAAAGATAAGGCAATCTTGCCAGTATAACTCTGTGATTAAATAATTTCAGTAAGTATGTCATACTTTTACGTACCAGAATATTTCAATAAGTTAGATTTAGGTAGCAAAGGCGATGTATTAATACTAAATTGCCTAAGCGATTTAAATTTGCAATTTCTTAGAAAATAAAAAGAAAGTAAACGCATTTTACAACAATTAATCTAATCAAATAACAACTTTAAAAATAGACACAGACTTTGATATCTTTTGATTATTTGTCAATTTATTATTTTTAATCCACTCAGTTAAATACACACAAATACCTAGTACGTTTTAGATTTGACATTTGATTTGACAATCAGCTGATTTTTGATAGTCAGCTGTTTTATTCTTCTTAACAATTGTAGGCCAATATTTACTTTTTTGTTGTTAGTTTTTTTTTAATTTCAGCAAAGTTATTTCTTGTTCCCTTCGTGTGTTAAACCTTAACGGAAGTTTCAATGAGGTGAATACGCTTATTGATGGAGTTTTGACGACATCGTAAAAGAAGATGGTCGTAGCTTTTTCGTAATTATATTTTAACTTCGTGTAAATTACGAGAAAAATAAGTTAATTTAAATTAACTTATTTTTCTCATAATTAATAAAGTGGCAATTACTTCAATTTGGTTTAGCAAAGTGCACAATTGTAATGTTTGTGAAGATATTAGTGTAGGTATCGTTTATTTCCTCGATACCGCCAAATCTCATTAAAAGAGCTCAAGTTCAAATCTTACAAAAAGAGTTTGAGTAAGGATTCCACCACGTTATTCAAGACTCTGACATGACATTCTATACAACTAATGACTACAATAAATGAATTGAAAATAAATATCAAGAATAAATACGGAAGTCGTGGCAGCATGGCCTAAAGGTCTTAGCTGGTCCCAAAAAGGGACAAGTGAATTTATAAAATAATTGGAGTTTTGGCGCCATCGTGAATAAAAATTGTCGTAATTTTTTTCATAATTATTGATTTTCGTGTTTATATTGAGTGAAATAGTTAACTTAGGTGTTAATTAGTTTAGTTTTGTTCAGTGAACGTGCACAAATGAAATAACCATAAAGAAATTAGTGTATCGTGAATTTCCTCGCTGCCGCCAAATCTCCCAAAGTGAGCTTTTGTAAAGTGACCGCCGCTTTACTCAAGAGAGAAGAGACTTTGTAAATAGTGACTAATGACTGTATAAGAATAATTAACGGAAGACATGTGACTAATGATGAAATAATTAATACGGAAGACGTGGCAGTATGGCCTAAAGGTCTTAGCCGGCCCCAGAAAGGGGCAAATTAACTTAAAGAAAAAACCTTAAAAAAATAATTAAAAAAGGCTAGAGATAAAAAATAAGGAAATGTTTGTTAAATTTGTTAGGTAATTAAAACTATTACTTATCTGACTCCAAATTAATATTTAATACAAAGAACGACAGGACTTTAATCTCAAAGTTTCGAACGAATCATTATTCTTTACAAATTTCAATTGAAAATTCTCATTTATGTGTTCGTCCCTGATTAAAATGAAAATTTAAAAAGGTTTCAAGTCAATGAAAATAAATATTTAGGTATGCTTACTACTGTTTTTCATAAATAAAGAAGCTATGTACTTAAAATAAAACTATCGCAACTAAAGAACGGTAACTTTATGATTAATAATAATGGAATATCTGCCTACAGAAATTTTGTTGTTAATCTTTCAAAAATTGCCTCCCGTTTTCGTGGTGAAAAGGCTAGTATGCGTTTGTAGAAGATGGAAAAAACTTATAGAGTCTCAATATCTTCATATGAAGCAAGTAGGTTATGGAGTTAACCTTTTCCACCATGGCTTGGTAGCAATTGTAGTACTTCATCACATCCCGGCCGTATACAGGCTGTCAGATGTCCTTTGCAAAGTGGCTTTACTACCTACACTAAGAGAACTTATTATATATGATGGATATCCTCTTGGTAAGCCATTTTTGTTTTAATTTTTTCTTTTTGCCTGTATACATCTACATTGTATTGACAGCATCCTTAAATTATACTTACTACAGTACTACTATTTAAATTATGTGCTTCGGCTTAAACTTTTTACTCTTTTTACGCTTTATACTTTTATTGTTATATTGGTTGACGTAATCTAAATTCAAGCGAAATGATTAATTATGTCTAATAACAACTCTTTAAAGACATATTTCAAATACATTCCGGATTTCCGAAGCTTGATGAATCTAGCCGAAGTGCATAATTTAAATAGTTCTACTGTACTTACATTATTGTAAACTACTGTTACTTTGTCCATATCCAATAACCATTGTGTTTAATCAAGAAATAATCAAATCTATTTGATTCCTGTATTGTAAAGAGAATTTGATTAGTCTCCTTGGTATAATTTAGTGTAGGTGCTTAAATCTGCCACATAAATGCGGAAACCTTTTATAGTAATCTGTTTTGAAAAACCGAAATGAAATGCATTTCGGTTTCGGTGAAATGTAATAAATCCACACAAATTTGTTACCATTTGTTTTTTTACAAATGGTAACAAATTTTTTACATTTGCCACATGGTCCATCATGAAGATGGTACAAGGGTGGATTGAAAAGTATTTGGCCTAACCAAGAAAATAGACACATACTAAATCAGTTCTATATTTATTTTCTACATAATCACCATCCAGTTTGATGCATGTTTGCTATCGCTCATTCAAAGCATTGAAAACGTTTTTTCCTTAGTGTCAAAGTATGTATTTACTGGCCAGCCAGATAAGGCGAATAATTCTGATGCGGTAATAGTTAAAAGCCAAAATTGTGGATTTTAGCCATTGATTGCACAGATGTGTGAACAGGGGCTCTATCTTTTTTAATACTTCCCTCAGTAGTGGACGTCTAAGGCCTTCTGGATCGCGGTTCATCTTTCACATTCTCTCTGCAACACTTCAATATTGGTATCAATTATATGATGAATAATAATACAGAGCAGAATCCCATAATGTACTGACTACATTATTAGATAGCATTTGATGATAGTCCCTTATTATGGAGGTACTTAAATAAGAATTCATAATAAAAATTATGAAATCACAAATTGTTGCACACCTTTCCAACTTTACACAATTAAGCACAGAACAATATTGCTCACAGAGAAGCATTATAAGTACATATTCAATAAATGCAACGAGCACAGCTACAAGACAGTGGCATAGATGTAGCAAACAAAAACTACTAGGAACGAGATTGTATGATCATTTACGGACATTTTAAACAAAATATCATGAATTTTGTTTCACCATTTTCTTAAAATCACTAGCAAGGTAACTTAGAAAGTTTCCTAGCGTAACTATAATATGCCGATCATCCTTTTGTAAAAATATAAACACTTGAGACCAGTAAAAACACCGTAATGCTTAAATTGGAATGATGTGGTGAGATCACTACTCACTTTACACAAAATATCCTCACAAATGTATTTATAATAATGGTGGCTTCTGATTTTGAACAAACTTGCAGGTCTGTGTGACCGGTAAAGTCAAATAAATAATATGAAAATTCAGCAATTACCTACATAATTTATTATTGAGCTATTTATTAAAATGTAATGATTATGTTATAATTAACAATATTTAACTAAAATATGTATATCTATTAATTTTTTGGTAGTGCAGCCTACAAAGCCAACATTTTGTATGTGTTAAGTGCGAAAATACGTCTATAGGAGAAACAGGAGCCTGCAATTAACTACTCAGAACTGTTCTGAATAATGTGGGTATTTGATTGAATTGAATGGTTCTGTGAAAGGCCAAGTACTTTTCAATCCATCCTCGTATAAAAAAATAAATCTGAGGTGGCATTAATTTTAGAAAAGCATAGTAGGTAGGGTAGGCGGAGGCACAACCAGTGCACCCACGACTAGCCGAAGACACACATTTCCAATCCTGAGCAAATTTTTTTTATAAAAAAATTGTAAAAAGCTAATTTTCTTTTAGTTGCCCGACCCGGGATCCGAACCCGGAACCTCAAACAGTCAAGTTCAACTGAACCGCTAGACCACAAAGGCTATATTTATTTAGTTACCAAAATTTTTTTGTGAGAGGTCAGTGAACAAGCACACTCTTTTGATAGTAAGCGGCCTATAGACACTATATATTTTGCATGTGCATCACCTTCCTGTGGCCAATGTGTAAAGCCTAAGTAATTCTACAGGCTACCTTACCATCTAGACTGAAACATGACACTGTCAATAGCTTATGTGGTGGGTCCATGCCCTGGCAAGATGCTGCATAGCGCTCTGTCATCTTTTTCACTATTTAAAACGGAATTTCACTAAGCCCCAATAGTAAGAATTAATGTGAAATATGATATCCTTATGTCAAATGTCATATATAATCTTCAAATATTAATTACTTTTGATACATTTATTTTTATTTTACATCAAAAAAAATTTAATTACAGATGAGAATGATTTTTTTGCACTGAGTACAATGAAATGTCTACAACATCTGGATGTGTTTTCCAGAAAACATGTGCTAGACAGGACAACCCTCATGCCTCCTAACTTAAGCACGCTTGTAGTTAACAATAGCATGACCTCTTGTTTTCTGAAACAGCTTGAAGCTGCTGAGACTAAAAGAATGACATCCTTTCACATGTACGGCCTGTCCCTCAACTACAGAGTCTCAAGCATGAAAACATTTATATCTGTGAATAGAATACACCTTACAGACCTCACTCTCCGCTGTAATGAACTAAGAGATTCTGGGTAAGAAGATTCAATTAATGTTCACAAAAAGTCATAAAATGCTTTTTTTTTATTAAACATTGTTGTGGTAGGGTACAGTAAACTGCCAGAGCAAGTATCTTTATAGTCTTGTAGGAAAAATTACCAAACAGATTTCTTATTACTAAAAGTATATTTCACTTATTGACAAGAAAAATGTAATGGTGTAATGCCTTCTTAAGGTTAAGATGATAAACCTCTTCTCCCCTTTAAACTGGAACACATAGATTATAATATTATGGCAAAAAAGCATTTAATTCATACAAGCCACCGCAGAACTCAATCGCCGGCGCCTGTTATCAAAAATATTTAGATTAAGAGCAACATTGGTAATTGATTCAGGTATGAGGTAATAAGCAGCTGTAAATCTCTTACGCACCTGCGGCTGTACGCATGTTGGCTTCTCACTCGTGTCGGTGCGGCGCACTTGTGCTCGCTGCGTGGGTTGCGCACTCTACACGTCACCGGTGCCAGGATGGTAACTATAAACAAGTAATCTCATTCGTACTCATTTATGCATTGAATGTAGGGCCTAGGACAGAGTGAATCAAATTTTGCAAAAGATAATACATGTGTACACTATGGCCTTAGGGAACTTATTCATTAAACTTAACTGCGTAAGTTTTATGAATAAGGGGCCTGATCACAATAGATTTGTCTAGGTCACAGTGAGCCTCGGGTTCGGTTCACCCATACTTTTTAACACTATTAGGTACAATATTCAACAATATGTTTCTTTAATATCTCATTTAATTTTATATATATTTAGCGCCGTTTGAAGGTTGTACAAAATTGGTGCAGGTATTACGTATCAAGTTTACCTACTGGTTACGCTATTTTCCAAAATAGTTTTCTGTGTGTTGGAAGACAGCGAACAAGATGGCAGCTTTTCGAATAGTGAGAAAACCGTCGCTTCAAGATACAAGACTAGTATGTGTATAGTATATAAGTATAGTATGTGCAAGACTACCGGATAGCCTTAACTTTAAAACGGAACACGACGGTGACGAGTACTGACGTTATGGAGGTAAAAATTGGTAACGCGGTGACAGATGTAAAATAAGACTTTATTTTGCTAATCCCGCGTAAGCAATGTAACTGTTGTGGCAAGTAATCCTCCAAACGACACAGAATGTGACAAGCCTAACTGACGTTCCCACCACCCACCTCCGCGACCAGAACACGAATATAGGAAGATCTCGGGAAACAATATAGATTGTCACGTTCTTCACATGTGACAACCCTACCTAAAGTTCCCACCTCCCACCACCGCGACCAGATCACAAATAGAGTCCGAACACGGGAAACAAAAACACTTGTCACGTTATTCGCCAACTTTGTCGAAGCACTCACCACAGAGAACACCAAATCGCACTCGACGTACGTTTCGCCTCGACACCGAGGCATCCTCACGAAATCGACTGTACCGTACAAACGACGACACAAGATTGACTTGCCGCCGCTTTGGGTGCGCCTTATATAAACACAAACGCCCCGATATCAATTATTCGAATTCGCTTCACGAATCGATTGTGGAATTTTGTGCGACTCGATTGCTGCTAAAAATTCGTAATAATGGGGAATTCGATACATTTATTTGTTCATTCAACAATGTTCTGGACACATTATTGTGTTTTATGATTTCTAATTGTTCCAAAATGTTTAATCTAATTCCTTTTTCACAAGGAATTATTTCGAAGGAGTGATCACCAGCTAAACTATGACCAGCCTCCAAAAGATGTTTGGCAAAATGGGATTTATCTAAGTGTTTATTTCTGAACTCCCGCGCCGCTATGTGTTCTTTGTAACGTGTTTGAAAACTCCGATCTGTTTGACCTATGTATGTTCCGTTACACTCAGAACACTGAAGCCTATAAACACCTGACTTATCTTTATTGTCTAATTTGTCCTTACCATTACAAATATTTCTTAATTGATTACGTGTTTTAAAAGCAACGTGTATATGATTGGACTTTAGAGAACGTTTAATATTTTCGTAAATTTGTCCCTCATAGGTGAAATTAGATTTGTGCCTTACAGTATTTTCTGGTTGCACGGCATAAAGTAATGGTAACATTGATTTCTTCGTTTTATTTTTAATTTAACTATTCACAATGCTGCGACTATAACCGTTTGCCTCTGCCATCTGGCAAATTATGCTTAACTCCTTTTTGTAGCTTTCCTGACTTAAAGGGATAGATAAAAGTCTATTTACGTAGCTATTGAACGCATACATTTTGTGTTGCCAAGGTTGACACGATGACGCAGGAATAGTCGTATCAGTATAAGTTGGCTTGCGGAAGATCTCAAAGTGGTGCCTATTATCTGCCCTAGTTATAGTCAGATCGAGAAAATTTAACGAATCTTCTTCTTCGATCTCTAACTTAAATTTAATTTTGGGGTGTTTTTTATTTAGATTATTAACAAAAACGTCCAATTGTCTTTCTGTACCAGTCCAACATATGATTATTTCGTCCACGTATCTGTAATAATATAATATATGATTTTTTTAAAATTTAAAATGCTGTAAGGTACAAATCGAGTTTCACCAATGAGGGACAAATTTCCGAAAAAAATAAACGTTCTCTAAAGTCCAATCATATACACGTTGCTTTTAAAACACGTATCAATTAAGAAATATTTGTAATGGTAAGGACAAATTAGACAATAAAGATAAGTCAGGTGTTTATAGGCTTCAGTGTTCTGAGTGTAACGGAACATACATAGGTCAAACAGATCGGAGTTTTCAAACACGTTACACAGAACACATAGCGGCGCGGGCGTTCAGAAATAAACACTTAGATAAATCCCATTTTGCCAAACATCTTTTGGAGGCTGGTCATAGTTTAGCTGGTGATCACTCCTTCAAAATAATTCATACTTGTGAAAAAGGAATTAGATTAAATATTTTGGAACAATTAGAAATCATAAAACACAATAATGTGCCCAGTACATTGTTGAATGAACAAATAAGTTTCATCTCTAGCTGTTTTACAGCGCTCTACCATCACCTAGAATCTGTATCTACATTGCACAATTGACACAATTAGTAAAACGGTGCTATCAAAACATATTTAGCAAAAGGATTCCTTGGCCAACACAAGCAAAATGTAAATACCCCGTCATCCTGGTCACCAAATTGACTAACTAAACATGTCAGGCGTCTATTAACAAGCTTTTAGCGTCTCCTTTGTAATTTCCGCTCTGGCTGCACATGGCTCTCCTAAACCTACTTTTAGATCAGCTAAAATATACCCCACTAAAAATAGTAGTTGTGTGAACCGGTTTATCTGTATTTGTCTTAGGAACACATTGTGTACCTTCAGAAACCATTTCCTACTCGAGAATTAAAAGGTTTTACACGAATGGGACGCCG
>NJDD01001935.1:135981-151438 GCA_002245505.1 Calephelis nemesis
TATTATAAAACATAATATATGTAATTAATAAACACATGAAACGTATGAATGAACGATCGCGTAGTTATCTCAATAGCTTAATTTAACTGTACCACAGCCGACGGTGCGTAACGGTACCGTCGGACCTAGATAACAGACAAACTAGTTCCGCGCCGGACCGGGGTCGACGGACACTCCCTTGATTTACTGTCGCCCGACCACGCCACCATAAAAACTTGTTTATTTATTGAATCAACTATATTTATGTCCGCTCGAAGGTACTTGACCACCACGTTTATTGTGAATGCCTTGCTCTACTTTGTTTTTCACAAGTCGTGGAATACTCGAACCCCCGTTTTTCCCCGTGTTGGTCCGGGCTCCTTTGCAGAAGAGACCATCTGCCTCTGGATAGATTTACCAGCATTGGTGTTATAACTGCAGAATTAAACAAAGCTCGAAATCGGGGATACATCGCAGAAATATACTACCTAGTTAATCTTCTGAACTAACTTTGCCGGGCTCCTTTGCAGAATAGACCACATGCCTTACTACTTATGCCTGCCTATACATGCCTTATTACACATAGGCTTACTGTCTCTAACACCGTGAGATCTGACTAGGTGGTAGAGTCTTGGTACCCGGATTGGCACCACCGCCTTACCTATTTCTGCCGTCATAATGTCAGCGCTTGCCGTTGACGTGTTACGGTTCGGAGGGTAATGTGGTCAGTAAACTTACTTTTGCTCGAGGCCTAACATCCCGGCCTAAGGTTGGCAACGCACCATTTGCACCTTTGGTGTCTCTAGGCATCGTAAATTTCTCACCATCAGGAAATAGGTCTGCTTGTTTGCCTTCCAATATCATAAAAAAATGTCTTCGAATGCTTGAACCCAGCTATAGCAATTGAGAGAGTGACAGTCAAGTTTTGCTATACATTTTAGTGTTTTATTTATTTATTCGATAAGAAAACGGACTAGCAAAGAGCTCTCATATGGGTAAGAGATAAACGTGGCCTATGGGCCCTATAGATATTATATATTCCCTGTTCATCATTTCATCGTTGCTTTTTGGCCTATTGTTCAAATCTGTCGGATTCCCTTCCCTCACAATCATTATGGCGACAGGAATAGGTAAGTGGATAGAACCCTTCCCGGGCAAGTTGGTACGGTGTTGGTCTACTGCCAGTGACTTTGTTGGTTATACTCGTCTTTTACGAGCTGTCAAACAGGGAAGTAGACCCAGCGAAACTAGGGGAAAATACGCTCAGTTTTGTTAACTTATTTCTATGTAAGTTTCTTACTTTGTCTTAGCCTACTAGTTTTTTTAAGTGCAAAAACTGAATGATTATCAAACGTTTTGGCCGACTGTACATAACTACTTAATTTACAACCGACTGTAACAACTTAGCAAAATTGTGTAAACGCCCATTCAATGTGTTTTGTGAGCGCAGTGTATGAAATCATTGAAAATGGCTGTCGATATTCAAATCCTTTGTTCAGTTCTCAATAAAATTAGTCACAGCGTGCAATCTGCAATCATTGCGACACACGCGCTGCGACAAAAGGTCGCTGCATCCTTGGCTACCTTAGATACGATGCCATTGAGGCAACACACCAAGCCAGTGAGACAGTCTGCAGTTGCAACTCTTGGCCCTGGGATAAAAGGTCGCTGCGTCCTTGGCTGCCTTACACATGACGATAGTGAGACAACACACCCAGCCAATGAGACAGTATGCAGTTGTTACTCTTGGCACTGGGACAAAAGGTCGCTGCAGCCTTAGGTACCTTAGATACGATACCAGTGAGGCAACACACAAAGCCAGTGAGACAGTCTGCAGTTGTGAGTCTTGGCCCTGGAACAAAAAGTCGCTGCGTTTTTGGCTACCTTCCACACGATGACAGTGAGGTAAAAAACTAAGCCAGTGGTCAGCCTGCAGTTGTGACTTCTGCGCCGTGGGACAAAAGGTCGATTCATCCAGGGCTGCATTAGACGCGACGTTATAAAGCTCTAGCACAGAGAGAGTGCGCAGGTGGCGCAGTGCTGGAGCTAACTAAAGTTAAAGGGCCTACTACATCACAAGGGTCCAACGCGAACTGCGCCAAAGAGAGAATGCGCCTGCTGTCCACAGACTCTTGCTAGAGTTTGTTGACGTAACGATGACGGATATAGCCTACAGCTCAACTTAAGCCGCTGGTATCAGCTAGTATATTTAGTATAAAGGGTCCATATCAGGTGCTTATATTTTTAGATCGGTGTTCAGTACATCTAACAAAAGATATTGCCAGAAAAAAATAAACTGATTCTACTTTTGAACGACTTTTGATATTCAATATGCTGTGTTTTGACGTTTGACCATCATAGTGCTAAAAGGTCTTTCCACACCAAAAGTTGTTTTTAGGTTGATTGCAAGACGAAGGACACATAACCATGATACGCTAAAAGAGTTACATTTAAGCCTGACAATTCTCTTCGCCTTAACACATATACAAACTTATCAATTTACTGCAAACTGAATCATTAAACGTCTTCCAATTACAAAATTTATCAATTTTTATTCATACGAAGTTAGTAAAATCTACACTCTCTATAGTAGCATTATTTGAAAATATACCTAATTTAGTCTCTTTATGATGTACTTGACATTCACCTAATTTTGTCTTCTTATAAATTCTAAGATTATTTTCATAAAAAAAAATATTTTCATAAGAAAAAACTTGATCGAATTGTATTAAAAAATATATGAAAGGTAATCGAAGTCTATTTCACTTTGTCTAAATTGATAATATTACATATTAAATACTTCTTCGAAGGAGAGAGTCCCTGCATCCTTACACAACATACCTACTTCTTTTAGCAGAATTTAGTAGTTGTTAATTGAAACTTTAATTTTAAATTTGAGCCGATTGTTTTCAATTTAACCCGCGGACCTCTTCTTGCACTTTTGCGCACCGCCAGGGATACGCGAACCAGTAATTGTAAGCTACTGGCCTAGTGGATTCTTACGAGGGCCAAACTGAAAGTTTTTAGAACTGGCAACTTAAAAGCATTATATTAAAAAAATAAGTTTAAATTTTGAAAATAGAACTCTTTATCAATAATATTAAGTATACATTTCATTCATTTGTCATTTGTTTTACGATTTGGCGGCAAATTGAAAATTGTCTGTGCACGTCAGAATGAATTTAAGCCAAGAAAATTTTCGTGCAATGATTTTTTATGACTTTCGATGTCATATAAGTCAACAAGAAAATTATGATAGACTTCGATTGGCTTTTCACGATGAAGCCCCATCTCGTGCCACAGTTTACAACTGGTTTAATGAATTCAAACGTGATGGAACTAATCTCACCGATGATTTGCGTGAGGGACGGCCTTCTACAGCGACGACTGAAGACAATATCAGTGTTGTGCGGCATATGATAGAGACTGACAAAAGAGTGACCTATCAGCAGATTCGGACAAGTCTAGCCATAGGTATGAGTCAAGTGCACAAAATCCTCCATGAACATTTAGCGGTCAGGAAGCTTTGTGCCCGCTGGATACCGCATAATTTGACCGAGGCTCAAAAACTCCGCTGTGTTGATTGGTGCCGAGAAATGATCCAAAAATTTAACGGAGGTGACTCAAATGCTGTGTTCGACATACTAACGGGTGACGAAAGCTGGATTTACTGTTATTATCCGGAAACCAAAAGACAGTCTGCTCAGTGGGTGTTTCCTTCCGAAGAGTTGCCAACTAAAGTGAAGAGAGGTCGAAGTGTTGGAAAAAAGATGGTGGCCTCATTCTTCGAAAAGACAGGTCATTACGCGACAGTTGTCTTAGAGGATCAGAAAACAGTTAATGCAGAGTAGTACACTAACAACTGTTTGCCACTTGTCTTGGAAAAAGTTCGAGAGAAACGACCTCGCAGCAGGATCCTCCTTCATCACGACAATGCCTCGTCGCACACCGCCAGGCAAACGATCGACTATTTGGCGACCTCAGACGTGGAATTACTGGGTCACCCGCCGTATAGCCCCGACCTCGCACCCTGCGATTTTTATTCATTCCCGAAAATAAAAGAAAAACTTCGAGGAAAACATTTTATGGACGCCGAAGAAGCAGTGGCTGCGTTTCAAAACGCCGTCGAAGAGACCCCTAAGGCCGAGTGGGCTTTTCTCAATGGTTCCATCGAATGCAGCGATGTAAATGGACGCTATTTTGAAAAGTTATAATAAAACTAATAACTTGCTAGAATGCTTAGTTTTTGATTTTCTAAGAACTTTCAGTTTGACCCTCGTATTGGGCTCAACACGTTGTAAACGGGCCGTAACTTCTATTATTAGCATTCAAGTTCATCATCAATAATTGGTTAATTCAAATGAACCGCTAATAGGTGTCGAGCCACGAGGCGTGCTTGCCGGAATATTAACTAAATTCTATTGCATTTTTAAATGTTAAGCAGCGAGGTCAATCGGTACGCGATAAGAATCGTACTGCCAATATATATACTAATCTTTGATATTCCTTATTAATAGACGCGATTCACTCAATAACGCTTGGTAAGCAATCAGTTGAAGTTTCTGTAATATTTTTTTTTTTGAATGACTAATTTGTTGCTAATCTCGCGATTTTATGTAACTTCACCGAGCTTTGTTATCTGTAATATGCAAAGAGACTTTACTATGAGTTGCAATGCCAACGTTCGGTAATTAACGTATATGGATATCTGTAGCACTTTTGCTCTGAAAATTTAGTTCTCTAAGTTAGCAGTAGAGGAGCTGTTCAAAGTTTGTATACAAATAATTTAGGAAGACTATAGCGAGAGCTTTAAACTAATGGGAGGAGATGGTTATTTTCATAAACGTAACATCTCAAATCTTGATCTTCATTATGAAGTGCGCGTTGATTTATAAAATGTTAAGTGTTGGTGATCCGTTTTCAAAGGACCACCTATAAATATATATAACGGACCCCCGCTGGCTGCGAAGATCCACTAAGGATGTAGCTGACGATCCTTAAAAGGACCTAAGATGTTAATGATCCTTACAAGGACCAAAGATGTTACCGTCGTAGGTTTCCAACTCAACCGTGACTAACAGGCAGTTGGTCGCGGCTGCGATGGCCTGGCGGGGATGTTATAGCTACTAGGGGACTGTCCCTACGTCCCTACGAGAGATTAATAAAACCGTCGATTTAAATCGCAAACGAAAATAATACACACTTTAATCATTAAAATCTGTCTCATCTGAGCTACAATAATAGTGGACTGTAAACACTAAATAGGTTCTGATTCTCCCGTATCGCAGAAAGCTTGAAATATTCTTGCAGTATTTCTTCCAGTATTCTTGCAGAGGTTCTTCCAGAGTTTCTTCTTTCTTCTTTGTTCTCGTAGTGGAGATCAGACCCGGAATGCTGGTCGTCCAAATTGGCCGTCCTTTTATATGATTCGCGGTGAAAACACCGACTAATCACGTGCGAGCGTAGGATTCGTCCAATCACGGCTTTAGCATTCGAACCAATCGCATTTCGTACAAAAACGGTTCGGTCTTGACATTTTGAAAGTGTTCCTTATAGAGGTGCTTTTTTGTATGAAATAATTTTCATGTTTTATGCTTCTCATTTTCTGCATATTATTATGTTATAATGTTATATGTTTACAGGTCGTCGTGCGTCCTTAACATTAAGATTGACAAACATACATAGATATCTTCACGCTGAAAAATCCTGTCTGGCTTTCTTCACAAGTATTACCCTTTATATACAAATACCCCGGTTTCGGAGGCTCTTGACACCACCCTCGTGATCTGACCGTGGAATGTCAACCTTGGTCTCCCCGGGTACCTACATCCATCCACATTCGCATTGTATATCTACTTTGTCAATCTTTCATCTGTCACTTTTTCCACACTACCGAACCAGCGGAGCATGCCCTTTTGTATTTTAACACCATTGCGATTAGCATTTAGATTTAGTTACCATTAAAGGGGTCTCGGAGGCAAATTTGATTCATATCAGCTATTTGTAGCTGATAATTTTGCTCGAATCCTAAACGCAAAAAAGTTAAACATCGACGTTCTTCGTCAGTATACACAAAACACCATCTAATTAATTTCTGAATTCTAAAAATATTGAGGGCTTCCTGGCTTTAGATTTACTAAAAATTTAAATTAAGTAGGTAGCTAGTTAGAGATTCTCCTTTGTTGGTCCGGGCTCTCTGTGTAAAAGAGACCATCTGCCTCCTTCTTGGTAGCTTGTAAGAGATGAGGAAAAACTGAATAGGTAACCATCAAGACAACTGGTGGTAAAGTCTGTGCAGTTACTTGCCCAGGTAGGTTGCCCATTCCTGCCGCTATAATGATAGTGTCATAGTTCCAGTCTAGAGGTTATGGTAGCAGATAAATTTGCACATTAGGCCTTACAATGAAATAATAAAAAAAAGTATCTTCACGCCTATATCCCAGAAGAGGTAGGCAGAGGCACAACTAGGGCACCCACGACTAGCCCAAGATAGATCCCGATATATGATAGGTGGCAAGCTTCACGCACTTTCATATCCAATCCCGAGCTACATTTTTTTATTAGAAAATTGTAAAAACCAAATTTCCTTTCTGTTGCCCGACCCGGGATTCGAACCCGGGACCTCATGCAGTCAAATCCAACACCTGAACCGCTAGACCACAGAGGCGATGATAAGATTTCCAAAATTAATGTTTTGTGTGCTGAACATAATATTTTATTGGAATATCTAAGTTCTGAAGCGCTTGATGTACGGGTTGATCTTATATGGTTTAGGTCTCGTGAAGGTCCCACGCATGCAGCGTGCCAACAATGGCGCCACAGTCACCCAGTGACAGTGATATTGGGAGGTTTTGTGGCACTTTCTCTCATTGTTCTGCGCGGAGCTGGCATTACAGTAATTGCATCATTGTTGATGGAATACGCAACATGTGATCAATGACGCGTTGGCGGTGCCAGTTGTCACACGCGTGTTCCACCACCTACAGCGAGGCTGCGCTGACGCATTCCATATTTGAAAGAAAGAAATAAATTTTACTTGTCAATTCTGTGGTCTAGCGATCCAGGTGTTGGACTTGACTTCATGAGGTCCCGGGTTCGATTTCCGGGTCCGGTAACAAAAAGAAAAATTTGTTTTTACAAATAATTTCCTAAGACTCTAGCGAGTGCGTTGAACTCATAGTAGGGCTCAGTTTTTTTCATAAACGCAACATCTCAAACTTGGAATATTTTAAATTATCTTCACCAGGGAGTGCGCGTTGGTTTCAAAAACTTTAGGATTTAGTTACCATAAAGGGGTCTGTCGTCTAATGGTCCACGTGTTGAATTTGACTTCATGAGGTCCCGGTTTCGATTCCCGGGTCGGGCAAGAAATTATTTTTTTTAAATTTTCTAATAAAAAAATGTTGTTCGGGATATGATATGTGTACGGTTGGCGATAGGCTTGCCACTTATCACATTGCAATTGTGGGACTTAGTATCTTCGGCTAGTCGTAAGTGCCCTGGTTGTGCCTCTGCCCACCACTTCGGGGATATGGGCGTGAAGATACTTTTTTTTTGAAAAAGCCTCGCGAAGGTAACTCTTTAGGCACAGTATGTTTTACCACCTCTTTTCTGATTCTTTGCCTTCCTGTACTATAAAAATATACTTAATCTATGTGTACACATAACAGTGATATCATATTGACAGGCATCTGGTATTTGTTCTGTACCTATCTGTGGCTCGCGCTTAGCACATGCTGACATTTAATATTGGTTATCTGTTATCTGGTATCAGCCATGTGACATATTACAATATTGTTATTTGTTTGGTGCTTGCCTATATGTTTACTGTAGTGTTCTGTTCTCTACATTATTCTCCTAGTTCAGAAGATTACCTAGGTACATTTCTGCGATGTTTCCCAGATATTGTGCTTTGTTTATTTCAACAGTCATAACACCAATGTTACTACACAAATGTTAATAATGTATCTCTAAAGATGGATTTCGAGAAATCTAGATAGCTGTGTATCCGCCAGCCTATCCTATACCTAATTGCCATATTTGTCCTGTCCACAGATAATATGTTATTGGCAAGCGGTAACATAAAAAAAACAAAATGTCAATCTTGGGCAGCAAGTTTTGGATTAGGATTGATTATTAATATTGGCTGTTAGACAGTAACATAAACGATGAGCATACCTAATACACGCAAAGTTTTCTTACCATCAAGGAAGTTTTTTTGTTGATTCTCCAAACATACATTATAATCTACTAGCAGCCCGTCCCAGCTTCGCACCAGTGGACAAACTCCTATGTTATTGTACATAACATAATAAACCTTCCTGTTGAATTACTCTATCTGTTAAAAAATGCAGCATCAAAACCCGTTGCGTTGTTTTAAAGATCTAAGCACACAAAGGGACAGACAACAGAATAGTATAGTGATTATCACTACATAGTATAAAACAAAGTCGCTTCCTCTGTCCCTTTGTAAACTGGGCAACGGATTTTGATGGGTTTTTTAATAGATAATGTGTATAGAGGAAGTTTTCACCAAGTATTTTTATACGTATATTTCATAACCGTGCGAAACCGGGGCGAGCCGTTAGTAAATAATTAAATCTACTTAAACATAATAGTAATGAGAGGTTGTCTTGTTTTAATCATTAGAAATCGAAGCAAAGTTAAAATAAGGGCCAATTTAAAAGGTAATGTATGTGCGTTTCCGCCTTTCATTTAATATTACTGATACTTTAGTTATTTGACAGTAAAACAAGTAGTACTGGTACAGCCTCTGGCCAGTAGCCGGCGGGCTGCTGGACACGTGTGCGCGAATCCAGTTCCGAACCTCTGACCCTGAACTTTTCAGAGGCATAAATCACCAAACTCTTACTTTGCCATTTAGATTTGTGTATTATTTTAGGATCCCTGTTGAACTATACTAATATTATATTATCTTATATATAAAAAATGAATCGTTAAATGTGTTGGTAAGCGCATATCGAACTTGACAGATTTGGCTAATTCTTTTTGTATTGTGTCAGTTGTTGCCTGGGAAAGGTTGAAGAGAAAAACCGGGAATATTGCAGGAAAAAGGGAAAAACAATATTTTATTTTTCCTATGCAAACTGATTCGGTGGAACAAAGTTCGCTAGGACAGCTAGTATGTATATCAATAATTAAATATTTTATGTTAATTACACAAAATGATGTAGCCCCAAATTACATGCTTGCAGCTTACTTTAAGGGTGTTAGTTAAGATGTTAATATACAGATGTAAAATAAATAATCTAAAATAAATATGATAAATACACAGACCCGGAAATACAGACATCGCTGTTCATCTCACAAATACCTCGACAACGGGAATTGAACTAGAGCCTCGCAGTTAATCCGTAGAGTTCGGCTTATACGCTAACCCCCGGTCAACGACGCGGTAAAAATGTGTTGCCAGTATAATCCAATTTTAGGAAACTAGTTTAGCTGAAGCCAAACTATCTATCACTGTACGCAATCTACTTAAATGATTTATAGTTTGGCTGATAAAATAAGCAATGAATTTTAAAATAGATATAGATTTATTTTTTATTTTTTTTATTTTGGCTTTTATGGTTTCTATACGCAACTGCAAAACAAATTGTTTTTGGTCTTCATTTCAATGTATATATAGTGTGTATGTAGTTAAAAATTAAAAAAATCAATAACCCCCACCATAACCTACCTAGTATGTAATAATATAGCTAAGAACTATCTCAGCATCTTCTACGTACTCGATCCGACATTTTAAAGTGGTTTAAAGTCCGGTGAAGTTGTAAGAAGTCATTTCCATAAAAAGTGGGTGAAAAACACAGTCTGATATTGTCTTACCGGCAATCTCAACGAAGTTAACCAAAGCGTAATAAAATATTCTGTTTTATAAACAGTTTAAGAATGACCAACCGATTGTAATTAATGTTCATATTTAAGAAACCACACGCTGCGTTTTTGTGATTTAGTTTTACTTTCATGTTTTCCATATTTTTTAAGTTTATATTTAATGGTTGTAAGTGTGTCATTCATAAATAATTTCCTCTTTTCTATATGTACATATTAAAAGTGTAGTTATTATAGGTATATACTCTTGCTAACGTATACACTTATTGCTAACGGGACTTGAATCCTCCGTAGCTCAATTGGTTAGAGCATTCGTCGGCTTGAGACGAAAGGTTACAGGTTCAAATCCTGTCTGGGGCGAAATTTTTTCTTTCTTTAAAATTTATATAAATTTATCCCACGCACAGGGCAAGTGCTAAAAAAAAACAAAAAAAATAAAAATACGATGCAAGAAACGAAAGTTATGGCCATTCTAAAATGTGTATTTCATCTGTGATGAACTCATTTGGTGGGTACTCAGAATTGTGTATCTATAGGACATAACTACCCGCGTTAACGGGTTAGAAAGGAATTAAAAATTTCGCCACGGGACTTGAATTCTCAGTAGCTCAATTGGTTAGAGCATTCGTCGACTTGAGACGAAAGGTTACAGGTTCAAATCCTTTCTGGGGCGAAATTTTTTCTTTCTTTAAAATTTATATAAATTTATCCCACGCACAGGGCAAGTGCTAAAAAAACAAAAAATAAAAATAGGATTCTTTTTGTATTATACTCACTTCCGAGGAAGTCTCTTTACAATCAAGCATGCATTTGATGATGGAATCTCGATCCTTGGCAATACGAGAAAAATACATTTTTTGGTGCACGTAGATACCTTACCTAAGAAAATCGAAGACGGTTTCTTCCAGTTTTACTGCGCTTAAATTTTGTTTAGTTGCGTTTTTGCAACCACGTAAAGTGGTTGCATTGTTGATAGGTAGATGTTGCGATGACGCAACACCGCTCAAGAAACGCAGACAGATAGTTTGATATCGGCTTTCGTAGAAAAACATGACGTGGAAAAAACTCGTGGAATTTAAAGAGGAAACATTATTGTGGTATTTGCGTTGATGTTGCATTGTGGTTGCGATGTGGTTGGTATGTAATTCATGTAAATTCTATTGTTTCTTTTACATACATACGCAACGCCACGCCAAGAAACGCCACGCCACGCAACGCCCCGCAACGCCACGCTACGTTACGCCACGTCCCTTGCTCGTTAGGCAGAGATTATCGACCATCATTTGATTTCGTCAAGGAATGTCCAATAGGTAATAGGCTAATAGGTTTCGTAGGTGCTAATTTTCTATAGTGCTGCTTTAGTTGGTAGATGATATTTCTAAAGTGTTTAATTATTATATTCGTATGAAATGGTTGATTAAAAACGTCACAGCTTGACATTTCTAGATTAACCTGACATATCTGAAATGTTCTATTTCTTTTATTCTGTTAAAATAAGTTTAGTTCCTGCTCAGCAAAATTAACACCGGTTTCAATACAAAATTGCGTTTGTCTTGTTGTGGTATGTGTGAATGAAGTTTTACAGATTATCCTTGACATTTTGGGGTTTCGCAAATACGTTGCCTACACAATTGATTAAGTAAATAAACAATAATTAATATGTTCGTGCTTTTAGCCTTTACGGATTTGGTAGATTACTGTTATTGTTAGATCTTTTGTCAAAGAATAACAAATAATGAATTGAAGAAGCCCTACCACGAAATTTGTACATACATAAGTAATATAAAATAAAATTCCTAAACACTATTTTTACATATTCTACTTTACTTGCTACATGTTTAATGTAAGCAACGTAATGAAATTCTCTACTCAGAAAGTTCATACATCATTAGGTAGGTAGTAGCTGACACGGCGAACTTTGTTCACTTGGCACTCTATAGGGAGTTAGCGACTTGACGTGAAGATATGTCAGACGTACGTTCAATAAAATTGTTTCTGTACATTCCGGGTTTCAAGTTATTTGGTCACTTTATACTGTGTTTTGTTGTCTGTTATTTCTATACTATATATTTTTTTAAATTACGGGATTTTGTTTAAAACATAGTAGTATGAGTGATTAAAAATCTAATAAAGTTAATTTAACTTCGTATTAATGACTTTTAAACTAATTTACATTTTTTTTCTCTCATTGGAACCCCTTTAGCGAGTGGGATAGAAAGTCAAATCACCTTCGTCAGAACATAAAGTATTTGCCAGCCAAATTTTGTTATGATCGGTTTAGTAGATTCAATGTTAATCGCGGTCATGATATAAACAGATAGACAACAAATCTTAAAGTGGTAAAAAGGAGAAACACGGAAGAACACGCACAGGAGTGCCTGCACCTATTTTTTAAAAATATCTTCAATGTATAGAATTTATTCTCTTACAGTTTTATTATAAGTAGGTATACTCCTAGATACAAAGGTAAGTAAGTTAGTAAGTATCTTCACACCCATATCCCCGAAGAGGTAGGCAGAGGCACAACCAGGGCACCCACGACTAGCCCAAGATACCAAGTCTCACAATGTGATAGGTGGCAAGTTTAACGCCAGGCAAATATCCAATCCCGAGACACTTTTTTTTTTGATATTGGATGCAAACAAGCAGACGGGTTTCCTGATGGTAAGAAATTCACGCTGCCTAGAGACACCAAAGGTGGTAATGGTGCGTGGACAAACTGAGTGATGTTAGGCTACGTGTAGTAGTAAGTTTACCCGCTACTTTACCCTCCGAACCGGAACACGTCATTGACGGCAGGATTAGGTAAGGCTGTGGTACCAATCCGGGCGAGTCGCTGCTAAACTCTACCACCTAGTCAGATGTCACGGCGTTAGTGACGGTGAGCCTTTGCTCGCCTTTTACGAGAAAAAAATATTGGAAGAAACTCATTAAAATTAGAAGAACCACATTTTCTTTTTGTTGCCCACCTGGGAATCGAACACGGTACCTCACGAAGTCAAGTCCAACAGGTTATAGGTATGGACTAGGTCATAGGTATAATATTATTTACATTAGAGTCTGTTATGTGTTGGGTTGAAGTTTACTCGCAATGTAATATGGTGATTTTATAATTAGGATACACATCTCTGTTGCCTAAGGTTAAGGCTAAGGCTCTATCTCTTGATCCTCCTCTTTTCCTCCGTTATCTTTTGTATCATTGTTGCTAATTTGCATAATGCATATGTATTTCTTATCGTTAGAGGAGTCATCTTAGCTATAATAGTTTGAGTAATGAGCTTCTTCAAAATAAAAACAAGTATTAATCAAGTCAATAATGAAATATATTTCATATTTTAAATCGTCGGCGCTGGGAAAAATTTACAAATATTCATATTTTTAGATAAAAGAAAGTCGTGATATTATACTAAATTTAATAACTTGAGAACGACTGAAGCGATTTTGCTGAAAATTTTACTTTTTTGTACAGTAGTGGTCTTGTCGTTATACGGTCAGTAGTATGTTTTAATCTGTGCTCGTCTTTTAAGAAGTATCTGGCAAAGATACAGGTGATCTATTCTACTCTGCGAATCTGGACTACTACGAGGAATGTATTGCCTATATGAGCAGTATTTTTGTCATATTTTGAGATAGAAGCTTCACGCGAATGGGCGCCTGTAATGCAGGTGCTGTGGTATCGGTCCGATCCCTGGGTCGGTAAACGAACGAACGAAAAAATTAGAAATTGTAAATCTTCTATTTTCTAAAAAAAAACGTTGCTAGGTATCCTATCCTATTAATATTATAAAAGCGAAAGTTTGTCTGTTTGTTACTTTTTTACGTCAAAACTGCTGAACTGATTTTCATAAAATTTGACTTAAACATAGAGGGTGGCTTGGATTAACACAGGATAGTTTTTATCCCGAGAGAATGTTTCTGTGGGTTCCACGCGGGCAACAGCTGGTTGGATATTTTGGCGATATGTTTACCAACTTAGTATCTTCGGCTATTCGTGGGTGGTTGTAGCTCTGCCTACCTCTTCAGGGAGATCCTGGGTTAGATCCCCGTGTAAGGCAAAAAAAATTGTTTTTTCAATTTTACTAATATTATAAATGCGAAAGTTTATATATTTGTTTGTTTGTTACTCCTTCACGCTAAAACTGCTCAACCGATTTTCAAAAAATTTGGCACACGCTTCTAGTACAGCTTGGGTTAACAGATAGAATAGTTTTTATCCCAAGAAAATGTTTCAATGAGACCATTAAAAATGCGGCTACGCCGCGGGCAACTGCTAGTTTTATTATAAAACATTATTTTATTTATTATTCTTTGACAAATTGACTTATTGCCGTCGGATACTAGTGGGTGCCCTGTATATAACGGCAACGCGGTCATAATATACACGATGAGTGCTTTACATTTGATAGCAACAATAATGGGAATATTAATTATAATTATTTTATATCACTCCATACAATCGCATTTACAAGTTGCCATCATTATTTTTTTGATGTTACAGCTGTAAGAACGCTTTGTGTTTTGGTACAAATATAACATTACCTTAATCACATGAATTTGTCATGTTAATGTGGAAAGGTCTAACAAATACACATGTATAGGTGCACAGAAAGTCTTCCCAAGCCAGCCTTCTTACCTAGCTACAACACCGCTGATGAGATAAAGTATCTTCACGCCCATATCTCCGAAGTGTGTAGGCAGAGGCACAGTCTGCCCTGGTTGTTTGTGTGGTTAATTTTGAGATACTCACTATATACAGTGATACTAAAGGCTAAACGACGAATAATATATGGAAATAGGGCTAAAAGTCAATTAGAATGAGTACATAAGTATTTTCACGCCCATATCCCCGAAGAAGTAGGCAGAGGCACAACCAGGGCACCCACGACTAGCCGAAGACACTAAGTCCCACAATGTGATAGGTGGCAAGCCTATCGCCAACCGGGCACATATTCAATCCCGAGCAACATTTTTTTAAATTAGAAAATTGGAAAAACCCTATTTTATTTTTATTGCCGGACCCGGGACCTCATGCAGTCAAGTCCAACAACTTGACCATTGAAGCTTGACCACAGATGCGATTACTTGCGAGACAAGGCTTATGAGATGATAGAGCAGCTTACCCGAGTAAATACCCACTGCCTTATCTATTCCTACCGCCATTAGGCCTAACATTACAGCCACAAGAAAGTGAAACACCTTTAACATGTCTATGTGACACATTTGACTTTTATTATCAGGAGAGCCATGAGCTTGTTCGCTGACTTAT
This sequence comes from Calephelis nemesis, assembly GCA_002245505.1. Taxonomy (NCBI): domain Eukaryota; kingdom Metazoa; phylum Arthropoda; class Insecta; order Lepidoptera; family Riodinidae; genus Calephelis; species Calephelis nemesis. The sequence goes on from NJDD01001935.1 coordinate 151,079, forward strand.
AAAAAAAACATTATTTAGACATAGGAAAATACCTATTCATTTTATGTACATATAAAATTCACTCAAAACACTGTCACAAGACAAATTTGCACTTCACATAAGAACGCAAAAACATATTTGAATCGCGATAAAGCAGTTACTTATAAGTATACTTAAGTATGTAAATAAATAACAGGTGCTTATCTGTTTGGTTTTCGCAAAAAACATTTATTTATGCTGCCAATCAAGGCGCTAGTCATCTTTAATTAAGATAAAAATGTTTACAAAACCACATGTACGACTTGTAGTGTTAGTAAAAAGTATTAGTGACAAGTTTGTTGGAAATCTGTAAATACAAGGTTCCGTATACTTAGTCTGGCC
>NJDD01001935.1:173811-188139 GCA_002245505.1 Calephelis nemesis
AGCATTCAATTAGTATAAATCTTTTAAAGTTTGAATCAAATTATGTTATTGAGAATAAATAATAACCTAAGGTAACAGGCATTAGGTATTCTATGAGGTATCTTAATTTAACTTAATTAACTTAATTTAACTTAATTTTAATTATTTATAATTGACTAACACTCATTTAGAAATCCTATTAATATTATAAATGCGAAAGTTTGTATGTATGGATGTATGGATGTTTGTTACTCTTTCACGCAAAAACTACAAAGCCGATTACGATGAAATTTGGTATGTAGGTAGCTGAAGACCCAGAATAACATATAGGCTACTTTTTATCCCGGAGTTCCCGCGGGATTGGGACTTACGCGGGTGAAACCGCGGGGCGCAGCTAGTAGTAAATATTTTTCTCACTAACATCAATAAAACAAAATGGCGTTAATTTAAGCGAATACTAGTTTATATTAATATTTCATGTTGACTCAATTGAAACAAAAACATATAACTAGATAGAAATATATAGTATTCTCTAAACAAACATCTTAATGTATCCCACACAGCGCCGTAAATAAAATTGAATTGCAAATATTTTATCAAATGTTACATGAATAGACACAGACATTCTGCGAGTGGAAAATATAAATATGATATTGTTTTGTCGACACTCGACATTTGAATGTTGAAATTATCTACAACTAGATATTTCCCCGAACTTTGTTTCACCCGTTCAGTTTGTATAAAAAATAAAATATTGTTTTTTCCTGTTTCTTCACAATGGAACAGGATTCTTCTCCTGGTTCTAAGCTACCTCTCCACCAATTTTCAGCCAAATCGGTTCAGCCGTTCAGTTATTAATAGTGTAACTCACACCACTTTCTTTTATAGATATAGACATCCAATGGAAAATGGAATGGGGGAGTTCTGACGAAGTCAATACTATATTTATTTTACAAAAGAGAGCCATAAGGGCAATTTATAACCTAGGCCCAAGAGTTTCCCTGAAAGAAAAATTCAAAGAAATCAAAATTCTAACTGTAGCATCCCAGTACATCTTTGAAAATTTAATGTATGTTTACAGAAATTCAAGTTCATTTAAAAGAAATTGTGATATACACTGTGTCAATACTAGGAATAAAAATAATCTTGCTGTGCATGTGTCTCGTCTCCACAGAGTAAGCAATTCTTTCATGGGCCTATGTATACAGTTCTACAATAAACTTCCCACTCATATGAAAGAACTTCCAATTAATAAATTTAAGAAATGTGTTAAATGTAAATTAAATCAAAAAGGTTATTATAACATTGCTGAATATTTAACAGATAAGACTGCTTGGGATTAATTGCTCCTTATGCCAATCTCTTATAAAATATAATGTATCATTACATAAATTATTGTAAATATATTTTAAAATACGAAAAAAAAAGACAAGCCCGCTGAGTTTCTTGCCGGATCTTCTCAGTGTGTGGCCGCGTTACGATCCGGTGGTAGATTTATTATTGTATAGACGTGTCACAAGTGCCTCTTGTAGGTTTATGTGAAATAAAGATGATTTATTATTATTATTATTAAAAGTTTAATCAGAGATAAGTAAATATTTCATTCATTTAATTAATTACGTCTTATACTCACAATGTGATTCGCGTTGGATCTCTCTTTACTCACTGCGTGGGAGTTGGTGAAGAAGTATAGACGTTAGTTTATTATGTTTTTGTAGCTTACTTTAAGTACATATAACAAAATAAATGCTGCTACCAGTTATGATATGATTACGTTTCGTTTTCAATAATTTATTAAATTTGAAAATAACAAATTCGCGCCAAGTGAATAGTTTGAGAAAATGCGGCCTACTAAGTTCCACGCTAAATTGAAACTTTCGAAATTCATTAGAAACTTTAACTCCGCAGCATTCAATTAGTATAAATCTTTCAAAGTTTGAATTAAAATATGTTATTGAGAATAAATAATAACCTAAGGTAACAGGCATTAGGTATTCTATGAGGTATCTTAATTAGGTTGTAACCACCTGTCACATTATGGGACTTAGTGTATTTGGCTAGTCATGGGTGCACTGGACCCTGGTTGTGCCTCTGCCTACCACTTTGGGGATATGGGCGTGAAGATTCTTTTTTTTAAACCCGAGTTTAATACGTAGTACCTAAGTAATTCACATAGCAGACATTCCTATTATGCAAATATATTATTTAGTTTCGTGTGAAAATGGTAAATGCGAGGGGGAGGCATCAGTCATGTATGTACATTTTTTCGGAGAAGTGCCATCAGAAATCAGTTTTGTTTTGACTTAACGACTTCTGCGAGCCTGCGTGTGGCCGTGGGAGTGTTTACTGAAAAAGAAAAAACATGATACGTTTTACTTGGATGTACTCGAGTGGTGGGCCACGCACTACCTAAATATATGTCGACACATGTTTGAGACAAATATTTTAGATAGGTACTAGCTGACCCGGCAGACGCAGTTCTGCTATATTTTTATTGTGATTGTAGTATAAAAATGGGGCGAGTCACCCTCATCACTTAGGGGGATGAAAAATATATGTTGGCCGATTCTCAGATCTACTGAACATGCTCACAAAATTTCAAGAGAACCGATCAAGTCGTTTCGGAGGGCCTGTGGGCAGGTGTAAGGGTGAAAGCGGTGCGTTCTTCGCAGATCCCGCAGTCACCTGACGCACAGAGGACGGTCACTGAGTGGTTTTAGCCGGTAGGAGTCCGGCATAAGGATTTATGGGTATCCATGAGGATTTCCACTTGGTGAAAAAAAAGCCTTTTCGGAGGAGTTCAATCACGCACCTCGCCTCGCAAGTTATCGCCTCTGTGGTCTAGCGTTTCAGGTGTTGGACGTGACTGCATAAGGTCCGGGATTCAAATCCCGGGTCGTGCAACAAAAATAATCTAATAAAAAAAATGTTGCTCGGGATTGGACATGTGCCCGGCTAGCGATAGGTTTGCCACTTATCACATTGTAGGACTTAGTGTCTTGTAAACTTGTAATATAAGTCAGTAGACATCTGTGACGGCTTTCGCAGGTTTAGCAACAAGAATATGCCAGATTGATTGATTGACGATATCGATATTTCGGTTTGGCTAGAAAGAATAAATTAAATTTGAATACGAATTAATGAATTATAGCCCAATTTACATTTTAGGAGTATCCCCTTTAGGGAGTGGATCTAAAAGTAAGTATACTACAACATTCCTTGAAACATAGAGTAAGTACTAGCTAAATTGAATTATGATCCGTTCAGTAGATTCGGCGTAAATCGCGGTTGGGATGCAGACAGACAGACAAAAGTTCTAAAAATCCAAAAAATGTGTTCTGCTGTCTATTTTACGCACCTGCACCTGTTTTTTTTTAAATATCGTCACTCTTCTACAATTTTATTATAAGTTTAGATCCCCGTGTTGGTCCGGGCTCCTTTGTAGAATAGACCATCTGCCTTCCTTGCCGGGCAGCTCGTAAAAGGCGAGCATAGGCTTGCCGTCACTGACACCGTGACATCTGACTAGGTGGTAGAGTTTCGCAGCGACTCACCCGGATTGGTACCACCGCCTTACCTATTCCTACCGCCATAACGTCATGACGTGTTCCGGTTCGGAGGGTAAGGTAGCCGGTAAACTTACTTTTGCTCGAGGTCTAACATCACAGCCTCTGGTTGGCAATGCTCCATTACCACCTTTGGTGTCTCTAGGCGGCGTGAATTTCTTACCATCAGGAAACCCGTCTGCTTGTTTGCCTTCCAATGTCATAAAAAAAACCAAAATCACTATTTGGATCGTGACCAAATTTATACGAGACCAAATCGTAATCATGACCCACCTTCTCCAAAAAAGAACCATCAAAGTCTGTTCTTCATTACTCGAGTAACATTATACAAAAATACGTTTAATCGAGTTAATATCCCCCTCCTTTTTAGAGTTGGCTACCAATAAAACTGACACAAAAACAGGCCACCTACTAACCTAAACGCTGCCTAGGTACATATCGCGGAACTAAAAAATGCCAATGGACTCATTGCTAGGCATATCGAAGACCGACTAAAATGGAAAATCACTACATAGTATGAAACAAAATCGCTTTCTCTGTCCCTTTGTATGCTTAAATTTTTAAAACTACTCTAATATTTTGATGAAATTTTTTTAATAGATAAAATGATTGAAGAGGAAGGTTTAGATTTATGTATATTTTATACCCGTGCGAAGCCGGGCCGGATCGCTAGTTAGAGTAATAAAGCGAATCCTGGTTTATACTTTTGAATGTGAGGATCAACCAAGATAAAGGCCAGGAGTTGGGATGGCGATGATGATGGTAAATATGAATATGATATTCGTGCCATGGCCCATGACAATATTTTTAAGATAGAGCTTACAGAGCGCCAGGGCCTTTTACGATGGTGACATTAAGACAATGAATAGATGGCCTCCGTCGCCAACCGCTAATGTAATTAGCGGGCATTTTCTAACATAAATGTGGTAAAATATGAACGCTATTTAACTGAAATCAACAAATTCAAATTTTGATAAAATCGTGAAGCGGCCCGGCGTTTCACTTGACTTTATGAGATCCCAAGTTCGTTCCCCGGGTAAGGCAATAAAAAAATGAAAAATGTGTATTTTTTTAGTACTTCTAGCTGTCCTGGCAAACTTTGTTCCACCCGTTCAGTTTGTATGGAAAAAAATTAAATATTTTTTCCCATTTTCCCTGCAATTTTTCCGGTTCCTCTTCATAAAAACCTTGTCACGGCAACAACTAACACAATACAAAAGAATTAGCCAAATCAGTCAAGTCGTTCGGAAGTTATGCGCTTACCAACACATTTAGCGATTCATTTTTATATTATAGATTACAAATAAAGTTGCTTGGAATGGGATATGTGCTCGGTTTGTGATAAGCTTGCTACTTGCTGTATTCGGCTAGTCGAGGGTGCCCAGGTTGTGCCTCTGCCTATCACTTCGGGGATATACGGGTGACGTTGGTATTTTTGTTAATCAAATTACTTCAATATAATTTTTTTTGAAACTGCGCAAGAATGACAAGACAATTATTATAAAACCTAAGGTGCTCAAACCATGTTGATCTTTACACCGTTAGCAGAATATCAAAGTCAGTTTCGTACTTTGACTATACCAACAAACTTTGACAAAAGATTATTTCATTTCTTCTCGCTTCCCTAATTTATACCAATTCAATCTAGCAATCTACCAGAATATGTCACTTATATTTTCGGAATGCACGAAAAATACAAAAAATGTTATAGGTTCGGGAATTAAACAGCTCCTTAAGATTTCATAATAAGTATGTAAAGGAGTTCGAACTTTGAATCACACCCCTAACAGCCGTAGTGGAGTGATGGGAGTGGCCATCTCTCCGCCCGCCCACATTTCCCACCCAGCCTCCAAAGCAGGGCAATATTGTACTTTTTCACAATTCGTGACCTTGACTAGCTAAATTTTTATATCTTTTTCTCTCTTTTGTCGCCTCTGTGGTTTAACGGTCCGGCATCGGACTTGAATTCTTAAGGTCTCGGGTTCGATCCTCGGGTAAGGCAACAAAGAAAATATGAAATGTATATTTTCAACTTTCTCATAAAATAAATGTTGCCCGGGATTGGATATGGGTCCGGTTGGCGATAGGCTTGCCTATCACATTTTGAGACTTAGTGTCTTAGGTAGTAGTTACCTTCAGCTCTTTTTAGCCCTTATTGTATTCGAATAATCTGGGGTAAGTCGTTACTTAAAGGAGGGTAGTGTAACGGCAAAAAGGTTTGTCGATTTGTAGTACCTACCTATGTTCGTCTATAAACCAATTAATCGGAATTAGCTCACTTTTACATAGAAAACCATTTTGGTAGTATTGTATTTGCCAATTAAATATGTATGTTGGGAAAACCAATAATACCTATTAAGTTTACGTTCATGAGGATGGTATGTCGCGTCCTAGGCCTGCTGTGATTGGCCAGGGCAGGCGCATTTATGTCGCGGGGTAGTGCTATATTACGTACCGACGCAGCCTACGCAGCAAAGAGGGTTGAGAGTTACTTGTATAACACATTTCTTTAACTCTATACGTAAGTAAGTCGTACATGTGTAAAGTGTATCTGTATATACCTACCAATATTTCTTAGACCAGGGGTGGGCATATTACGGCCCGCGGGCCGGATCCTGCCCTTGAGAGGTTTTAATCCGGCCCGCCTAAGTTTTTTTAGAAAAAATATGAACCTCGTTAAAAAAATTAATGGTCGAAATATTAAAAGACTATTGAAATTTGAACAATTAAGATACTGAATCGATACTTCAAACATATATATTGCGTATTTCTTATGTTAAGACTTCATAAATAGATTTTATTTTAATAAAGGATTGCAAAATAATAAAAAAATGCATCATGTTATCTTTATAGAACGTTTTATAATCGTAATATTTACTGCTATTTTTAGGTGTATTAATAAACCGGCCCGCCTCAAGATAAATCATAATTTACTGGCCCGCCACTGGATTTTTTTTTTAATTTACCGGCCCGCAGTCAAAAGAATTTGCCCACCCCTGCTTTAGACAGTATAATATTCAATCGACGGAATTAATTCATGAATCTCAATACTACTTTGCAAATTTTTAAACCAATTAGGTTGCATTTAAAGCCTCCCAAAGTCGAACTTTTAATTATTTTTGCCATTGTGCCGGATATTCGGTATCTTTTTGGTCATTTATATTAGACGGTATTATTCATAGTAGGGGAGCCCTCGGTGCTAAATGTGTAGTTACTCCAGCGTCGTGGGGACCCATTGCACTTTGTCGAATAAATATTGGAGAGTAAAAAAGGTCATGTGCGTTAAGTATCTAGAAGCTAAAATAACAATTCCAGTCACTTGATCTTAGCCGAACTCATCAGATATTAATCCTATTAATATTATAAATGCGAAAGTTTGTATGTATGGATGTATGGATGTTTGTTACTCTTTCACGCAAAAACTACAAAGCCGATTACGATGAAATTTGGTATGTAGGTAGCTGAAAACCCAGAATAACATATGGGCTACTTTTTATCCCGGAGTTCTCATGATCGGATTAGGACTTACGCGGGTGAAACCGCGGGGCGCAGCTAGTAATACATATGCCTAATGTGTCTCCGATGACAGAAATATGTCAATCAGATAGCTTGCCGTATGGACAATTAACATATATGCGTCTTGTTAAATCATCAGAAAATTTAAAAATGCAATTATTGACATGCAATAATCCTACCGTACTTTAATCTGACATGTTCAAGTATATTTTAAAGCCAAAAAAATTTAGACAGACAACCCTATACTATAATGTGCGCCTCTACATAGAGATTTAATACATCGTGGAGGTGTTTAACAACGGTACAGAATATCTCCCATATCTTAATCTGGCGCGCCTGAGTTACTACGAAAATCCCCTCTTGGGCTCCTCTACTATCAGTTTTGGTGCTAAATGTATTTGATTCGAGTGTTGTCGCCCCTCTTCCAAATACTGTTTACTTTTCAGCACATGAAAATAAATAGGTATACACCTACGAACAAAATCAATGTGGTAGATAACTGTGCAGCAACTTGCCTGGGTAAAAATCCACCGCTGTACATATTTCTGCCGTCACAATAGCTCAATCATTCTCCGTTACGAAGGTGAAGGTACCCGGTAGACTTGCGCACAATAAACCTAACATCCCAGCCACAGGACTGAGTTGCATCTATACCATTTATCAAATGTATGGCTCACGGTCGTCTCTTTCTTTCAATATATATATAATAAATATATATATAATAATATCAATTTCAATATATATATAATAAAAATATTATTTATATATATATATAAATTTACTGTAATAAACAAATTTTATTATATTTTATTATAATTATTAAAACTATATAAATAATAAATATATGTCAATATTGCTATAAATAATAAATTCATTTAAATATGTATTTATATAAAGATGATCTAATTTCTTGTTTTGTTATATGGATTATTGTCAGAAGGATCATATGAAGAGAATGTGGGAAAAATCACACTTAAATTTTGTCAATAAAATGGTTAATGTCAGCTTTAATGTCAAGCGATACGAAGTTCGCCGAATCGGCTACTACCTCTAAGAATATCGATAATATAAGACCCTAAACAACAACATGGAGGTTGTTAGAAGAACTAACCAACCGAGTCTTGCAACATGGCAATACAGAAATAATAACAGACGTTTAAGTAGTCCGAGGTCCAGCTGCGACTCCTGTCTAGTGAATGTACTAAGAGCTGTAATTAATCTACCATTTGTGTATGTTTGTTTGTCGACGTACCGCCGCCGTAGCGCCGGAGATGCCTCATTAAAGAGCACTTAGCTCCCAGGTAAAAACTGCAGTTGCGGCGACACGCACACACATGACAATAATAGCTTATAGGAAAATATTTAAACAGCAACTGTAAATATCGTGTTTAAAACAATTTCATTGATTTGTTGCGTGAGGATTCATCTGCGTTTAAAATAAAAATAAACCATAAATAGCAATTCAAATTTAATTTAAGTCGGTTTAGCTTTTTAAGAATTAAGATTAGAGATAAAAGATTTTTTCTAAGTGGCTTACGTTCTAGGTGAGAACGATAAAAAATACTTGAAATAATTTTCGAACTACAACGATACAATGTGTCTACCGTAGTAAAGAGATTTTTGTGTATTGCACATGCTAGTCTAAAATTATACGAAACTTTTCGAAGTCGATAGTTGTTCGTGGTACAGGTCATTTCGGTCATACAGTCTCTATTGTAATTTCCAGCGCACTGGGCGAATATTCCTGTAACAGCAAACGACATCTTATTTCCAGAACTAATCTCCCCCAACACACGTAACAACAATCGGCACTCGGAGGCGGAACTAACATACGAGTAGGATATCCTGTAGGGATACTCTTGAATCACGATTTCGTGCAAATTGAAAATTGGAATCGGATATGCAAAATTAGGTACTCTTGAACAACAAATCGATTGAGGTGTCACACGATACGGGAGATACGGGACAATTAAACAATAGTAATAAAAAAGTTTAAGCCAAGAGTTCAAACGTAGGTTATTTTTTTTCTCATCGCTTGAGTAATTTCCATGGTGATGCGGATATCGTTACAGCATGGATGAAGCTGAATTAATATACCTATTATAATTTATTACCTACCTGTCAGTGAAAGTTCCATCAACATCGATCTAGCAGGTGCGGAGATTGGCTGGAACAAACAGGCAGATAAAAATTGTAAATAAATGTATGTGTGTGTGTGTGTGTGTGTGTGTGTGTGTGTGTGTGTGTGTGTGTGTGTGTGTTTGTGTGTGTGTATAAGTGTACAAACCAATTTCGCTAATTTTGGTTTTGAATTATTTGTGAAAGTCCAGGGAAATTTTAAAAGAAAAAAAGGAAAAAATGCGAGGAAACTCACACGACAAAATAACATTTTATGTTTTCTCTAAAAAACAGAATGTAACAAAGTTTTCCGGGATAGCTAGTTTGTTTACAAGTATAGATTATCAATAAACATTAAATTCAACCGGTTTGTTTTTGTTACCGTATTTGTTGACTAATATTTCCATCATGTCTTTAGTTTTTAGGTACTTACTTGATTGGTATCCAAAAAAGTAAATACATGTATTGGGCTTCCGGAGGCGAATGACTCATACGTTTTGCGTACAACCGATCGAGACAGCTATTAATAAGAAACGGCGTCTGTTTGTGTGGCTGGTGGCGGTCGCTTACCCTCAACCATAATTTATAATGGCTGATGGTAACCTAATCCTTATTTATTATTTGGGGGCAATCAACACACGAGCAAGAGGCAAGTTGCCAAGTTTTTTTACACATAGAGCTCTCTGTGTTGTGTTTATCATTTCTGTAGTCGGTAATTATTGCATTTGTTAGTAAATATTTTTTATGATATTGGAAGGCAAACAAGCAGACTCATTTCCTGATGGTAAGAAATTCACGTCGCCTAAAGACACCAAAAGTGGTAATGGTGCGTTGCCAACCTGAGGCCGGGATGTTAGGCCTCAAGCAAAAGTAAGTTTACCGTCTACCTTACCCTCCGAACCGGAACACGTCATTGACGTTGGCGGCAGGAATAAGTAAGGCGGTGGTACCAATCCGGGCGAGTCGCTGCTAAACTCTACCACCTAGTTTACTTATTCAATTATTCAACTTCAATTATTTATTTACTACGTCGCGATTTGATCATTCTTTTTTCGAAAAATAGTTTATGATTGTGAGATAACGTCTTTTTACATAATATTTTGACGACAATGATGTCATCCATACACATGAATGTGTATGAATAATTATCTACCTGTTCTCGCTGCCATAACGTCAGTGCTTGCCGTTGACGTGTCCCGGTTCGAAGGTTATGGAAGCCGACAATCTTACTTTTAATCGAGGCCTAACATCCTGGCCTCAAGTTGGCAACGCACTGTTACCTACTTTGTTGTCACTAGGCGGCGTGAGTTTCTGACCTTGCCTACCAATATCATAAAAAACATAGTACAGTGACGACGTAGAAAAATGAGGAAATGGATAGAAACGAAGGAAGTTGGGAGCAACACTTGGTTTTACTGTTCAGTTGGTTATCTTACGTGATGCCAAAACTTTGGACCCCTTTTAACGAAAATTGCGCGAACGCAGGAACATAAAATTGGCACACTTATAGTTTATGTGTAGGAGTAGTGCAGAACGCTGATATTTTTCAATAATAATGCTTATAAAGTACATTAAATCAATAAATAAAACATTACCCACACTACCATGCATTTGACACACACAAACAAATATACTGATGATAACGATAAAATATTACAAATGTCGTATTAAAAAGTTTGGAAACAAAATAGTTGGTCTTGAGAAATGAAGATGGCGTTCTTATCAACAAGATATTAAAATTTATATGGACGAATTTCGACCAACGGGCGACCACTAGTTATTCTTATTATTACGAGACTATTTGAGAAGACAAACGCCAAACCACGACATTCTAAAACTAGTTGATGTTTTAGTATGCAAAGAAAATTATATTTATTTAAAACACAAGGCTACGACTACAAGGTATTAACTATTAAAATAATCAGATTTTGCTACCGACTTCATAACAAGAAGGTTATAAAGTCTTCTGTATGGAAATTAAAATGAGTAAATATTTTACGTAACGGATACGTAACGGATTTTGATGGGGTTTTTTGAAGTGAAAACTTCTTTAGCGGCGTAGCGCACTTTTTTTGGAATAGGTAAAAACTTCTAAACTCGCGTCAAGATACGTGACCTGATCGAAAATTCGTAAGACGGCGCAGGGCGCTAGCGCGAATGTTCGTATTGTCACGTTTGTGTTCGTATTGTTACGTACGATAGCGCAATAAATGAATATTGTATTCTACCACCCGTTTTTTTAATAGGTAAAGTGTATGAAGAGGAAGGTTTATATATATTTCATACCCGTACGAAGCCAGGGTGGGGCTCTAGTATTATATTTTGTTATTTTTATTATTTAAAAGTCCTTTTTGTAAATGTGAATAAGTGATTTTGACCTATTTAAAATTTTTAGTGTGCTGAATTCGATATTAAGTAGGTTTTAAATATAACCTATCAAAATTTAATTTCCAACTCCACCGGTACATAAATCATTATTTCTTGGATTGTCAGACGTTTTCCCTTTATTTGTGGGTAATGGACATAGGAAAATAACAAAATACTAGTAATATTATCAAGTATTTTCCTTAATTATTGTACCCTAGCGGCCTGTTTAAATATTATGATTAGTGGGGAATGTAACAGCTCGGTAAAACTTCCACGTATCTTTAAATGATATTATAGAAAGTCGTAGTATTTAAATTATGCGCTTCGGCTACATTCGTCAAGCTTCGGAAATCCGAATGTATTTTAAAGATATCTATATATGTATAGAGTTGTTTTTACATAATAATTCGTTTCACTTAAATTTAGATTAGGTCACCCAATTTAAAAATAAAAGTATAAAGTGTAAAAAGAGTAAAAAGTGTAAAGCCAAAGCGCATAATTTAAGTAAGTACCGGTCTGTCTGTATCCTAGCGGCAGATTACGATACTAGACCAGCTTGTGGACAAAAATATAGGGACTCATGTAGGTACATTTTATTTTAAAAAAACCTTTTCAACTTTTTCGTGTCTGTATATTTATGAAGTAATATTGTTTGTCTGAACATATAGTAATTTATTTAAGCTAAGCTTCACAGTTGCTGGAACAAAAATAACATAATTATAGCTATCCCAACGATAGAAACATCTATCTTTAAAAAAAGTGTAGAAGCTATTGCACCTAATATTTTTAACAATTAAGAATATAGATAATTATTAGCATGTTTAAAAGATGTATAATTATATTATTATCAGACAAATCTTATAGTAATTAGTAGTGTAAATAAGTTTTGTTATAACAATATATACTTACAATAATAACAATAGATTCATGTCTAACAATATATTTAAATAATTCATATTAATATTGTTTTTAGGCATGTTTTAGTTATTAGTGAAATTAAAGTTGTTATTTTGTATTTTTTTTAAGATATTGGAAGGCAAACAAGCAGACGGATTTCCTGATGGTAAGAAATTCACGCCGCCTAGAAAACCAAAGATGGTAATGGTGCGTTGCCAACCTGAGGTCAGGATGTTGGGCCTCGAGCAAAAGTAAGTATACCGGCTACCTTAACCTCCGAATCGGAACACGTCATGACGTTATGGCGGTAGGAATAGGTAAGGCGGTGGTACCAATCCGGGCGAGTCGCTGCGAAACTCTACCACCTAGTCAGATGTCACGGTGTTAGTGACGGCAAACCTATGCTCGCCTTTTACGAGCTGCCTGGCACAGGAAGGCAGATGGTCTATTCTACAAAGGAGCCCGGACTGTTGTACTCCTGATGTTGTGGATGTCTGTGGGTGATGGCGGTGATCACTCATCGTCAAGTAACACACTTGTCCGTTTGCCTCCTATTCTGTATAAAAAAATCACATTAACTTTTTTTTATTTTTCATGTCGCAAAACATTATTTACTTAGGTAGGTAAGTAAGTAAGTAGCACTTGCAAGCTGTAGTGCAGACTAAACAATGTTCAACTTCAAAAACGTATAACGACTTTATACATTTTATATGAGTAGGTACGTTAATCGATTACTTCGGCATTTGTAAAGTTCTTAAAACGATTTTATTTAAAAGAGCGTACTTCCAAGGTGGTCCCATTGCTACCACATCAGGATCTGGTGTAAGTTCCAAGGAAATCGAGTAAAATCTTTTATTTTTTGTACACTTACGGCCATTATTAACTTAATAAAAGATCGTGCTATTTTAGATCAGTTGCTAGGTAACTACCTATTTTTAATGATTATTAAATACTACACCGCTGCTATTTTTAATGATTAATAAAAATATCTTAGCAACAAAACTTTAGAAGATCTATCTTTATCTGAAGATAAGTTACTAATATTGGCCTTTTTACTACACTATATTAAAATTGAAAACGTTTTTTTTGCAGTTTTTCTTAAATTATAAGGAACTAGCGGTCTACCCCGGTTTCGCACGATTATGAAATATACATACAAACCATCCTCTTTAATCACTGTATCTGTACTGTATTAAAAACCGCATCAAAATCCGTTGCGTAGGTAGTTTTAAAGATTTAAGCATACAAATGGACATAGGGACAGAGGAAGCGACTATGTTTTATACTATGTAGGTGATTATGCTTGACGAATAAGCTGAAGAAGTACTACTAATTGTAAATCCTAGATAATGACAACTTACCTGATGGCCTGCTCGGTTGTTTGTCTTTTCATAAAGAAATTGCAACCGGCGTCACGCGAGCACGCAAACCCTCACACCCCACTGCCAGCGACAACCGGTTCCATATTTAGACACGAGGCAATACTATCTTTATATTATAGCTATAAGGTGCATTTTACCTTAAAGGATTACAATATAGGGTCTGCGAGGAAGGCTCGCACAAAAAGTGGTTGTGTATTAAGTAGGTACACGTCTTAGCCATGAGCGAACGAGGAATTTCCTGATTACGCGTCGCGGGCCGCCTTCTGTAGTATGCGGCATACTACAGGCCCAAGTTATATTTACGGCATACTGTATGCCGTAAATATAACTCGGGCCTTGAGGTTCCTCAAAAATTGATGAGAAAATATAAATGTTATTCCATTATTTTATATCTGTTTTATGCCCGATTTCACCAAGAGCCCCTATACTTTAGGGGACCTTTTAACGTTACTTATGGGACTGTTTCCATATAAAACAGTCCCCTAAAACACGTTAAAAGGTCC
>NJDD01001935.1:203918-216184 GCA_002245505.1 Calephelis nemesis
CTTACCTATACCTACCGCCGTAATGACGTGTCATACCTATTCCGCTCCAGAGGGTAGGATATCCGGTAGATTTGCGCAACTGAGCAGACACTTCAGCTGCAAGGGAAATATGCACTTACAATATCTATGGTCTATAGGTTCCCGGCTATCCCTTAGGAGAATCGTGTGCTTGCCTTGCCTTATCACATAAAAAAAATTACCAGGTAGATACATTTTGTATACAATGGATAATGTTAATGACGAGTGGGTCACGTTTGCTGGCCCTTCGAATACTAAGCAATAACGTTAATTATAAGTAACTGTGTTGAAACACTTCTCGGTATAAAACAATATGCCGTTTTTGGAGAGGTGACCCGCTAGTCATGAACTCGCCGTGCTGCGACATACTTCCGCGATGAGGGTAGACTAGTCACACCGCGCGGCTCTTATCCAACTGCAAAACTAATATTTATAGTAACTCTTATATTTATAGTACCTCTTCGGGGATATGGGCGTGAAGATCCTTTTTTTTAGGTTTAAGATAATATTATTTGAAATGGAATTGTAATTTAAGTTCTAGCCCTGATGATGCTGTAAAAAGCGAAACCGGTAGGCTATTTATAAAATAATAAAATATAAGTGATACGTAAAACAGTACAAGTATTTCTTCATTTAAAAATATGAATTGGAAAGCAATTGGAATACCGTGCTGTATTATAATATTAACGAACATCTTCCGAGTCTCATGGATGGCGCTTGGCATCTTGCCTGCTGAGAGACATGTTGCCAATATCATAATCAAAATATAAAAAAGTGATCAAAATATGATATTTAAAAAAAATGTTTTGCTATCAGCCTTGGTCTTAGCCCGCGTCGTGTCATATTCGGTGTCGCCGCGTTGAGGTCAATTGTTATGACAGCAACAATTAATATTATTAGTGTTGTGTGTACTTATCTTTTAATGTTACTCTTGCAAATATAAACTCCGGTGTGTCTTTTTCTTATTTTTATAGTGAAAACTTATTTAGCGGTGTTGCGCACTTTTTTCGGAATGTGTAAAAACTTCTAAACTCGCGTCAGGACACGTGACCTGATTCGTAAGACGGCGCAGGGGCGTTTGCGCAAATGTTCGTGTTGTCATGTTTGTGTACTGTAGCGCAATAAATTAATATTGTATTCTACCGCATAAATGATAGTACTGTCATACTGATAATCAAAGCAATTAGTGTAAAAATTATTCCCTAACCATTCCAACATGTCAAAAATGCACTGTTGGCACTCCCGGAGTGCAACCCATCGTTTTTTTAATAACCTATATCTAGATATAACACTACAAGATTCGCAAAATTGTGAAGCAGTTTTTTACAAATAACATTAACTACTGTCTTTACTCTAACGATTATGTATAAAGTGCTGCTTACAATTTTTCCTTAATTTTTCGGATTATGTTTTCCATTTTTAGTTTATTGTCCTTTAGAAGAAAAGGGTATTTGTTGCTTAATTCAGGAGTTAGTTGGTTAACAGTGGGTACAAGCAATCTTTTATTTTTGGAGATTCTAATATTATAATTAAATGTTTTTTTTTATCGTAAATGAACCCAAAGACCCAGAAAACACCTTTATTTATGTCGTGGGCTCAGTCAAGAAACCAGCCTTATTAACTATCGGTTAATTAGACGTAATAGTAACCAATGAGCTGATATAAACAGAGTTCTCCCAAATATGACATCAATTTGCCCATCATATTACGTAGGTATATTCAATTCGTCACTTGCATACGAAATTTTGACTTTTGCGAGGAAGACGAAGGTCGAGGATGCTATATGTAGCCGAATGTGGGGAGCCGATTCTCCGTGCGAGTAACTGAACTTCCCGGCCCGTAAACAGGGATTTTTAACGACCAGTAGTTTTGTTGGATTTTTTTATTCGGCTATAGACATGGATATGTAATTCTAGATACAGACGAAAAAAAATGAACTCCCTTTTGGCGCGGTCATAGCGTCTCGCTTGAACGGGTGGGCCGATTTTGCTAATATGTTTGTAATATGTTGGTTGTCTGAAGAAAATGCTTTTGAAGGGAAAAGCTAAGAAAATTGGTAAAAAGAAAACTCAATGTTTTTCGATACAGTTAATAGCAGTTCGTAGCTATTAATGTCAAGCGGTACGAAGTTCGCCAGGTCTTCATATAAATATATGGTATGTTTTTATTTCAATCATAATTTTTTCTTATCTTAATTTTCGTCATATTATGTATATCAATTTCATTTTTTTTTATTTGAACGGGCGTGTTTTTTGCGTGCGAAGTGATCTCATTACCATTAAATTAATATCAGGGAATATCGAGGAAAATAAAAAATTCACACATTTTTTTTGTCGCAACAACCCAAGTGTTTTTCTGTACATAGGGCTCATCATAACGATTTATGTTACTTTTTGTGAGATCAGGTTTAGCCGTTTTGTTACAAAGTTTGTGGAGGCTAAAACAAATTTATCGAATCAAATTAAATAAACCATTAATTGATTCATATCTCACAAAACAGGTATAACAAACTATTCCCACTAACTGTTTTAAGGACATATTATGTACTCTCTTACGGTATTGCAAGTCGAAGCGGACCGATTCAATCTAAATTTTACTTTCAAAATTATCCAATAAGTGATCGTTTAAAAAGTTCTTTAATATTTTTGAGAACCTTAGGTCTTTCATTTCTGATTTTATTTCAATGGGTAGTTTATTGTAAGCCTTATGGTCATAACATAAGGTCCGGAACTATGTATTTTAATTTTGACGGAGGTAATTATAAATTATTTTTAAATTTGTTTCCGATTTCGTAGCGTCGTGGATTGTCTGCTTGCTTTTTAAATAAATGGTTATGGTTTCTGACAAATGTAATATATATTTAATTTGTGAAATCTTGGTAACGACCTCAACGTCGCCATACCGAGGTGGGAAACAAAGATCTCGTCACACGTGCGTGAGCGCGACGCACATTCCTGCGCTGCGATTGTGTTTCGGTCACTCGATATCTCAGGAAGAGGGGAGCGACACCGCCGAGTTAGGTTACACAAGGCCTTTTGCACTGCTGCATTCATATTCATATACCAAATAATTATTGTAGAGTCTAAAGAACTCTAATGTTGAAGTAGGTAATATTGCATTTAGGATTCCAGAATGTAAAAAAGGCTTTCAATTCAGCATTTTGTTGGTTAAGGCACTTAAGCCATAAAAATATGTTTATGTAAATACTGTTCATATTAGTTTGTAAGCAGTTTAGAAGACAGTGCAGAGTTTCATGGTCTATTTAGACGTGCTTGAACACCTTATACTTTCACAGATTAAATCGCACAAGAAAACTGTATAGTGGACGCAAATCAGAGAGGTTAGAAGCTAATATTCAAAGCTAAAAGTGTTATACTTAGTGATGGCTTTTATGTCATTCTGGAAACTGTTGTAACTTACCTAAAGGTTATCGTACACATATCATGATACCGGTTATCGAGTGTCAGTTTCAAATTGACCGGAACTGTACGCAGTATAAAAGAAAAACAAACACGCAGTCCGATTTCCCTAAGGCAAGTTATATTTGACATCCGTAGAGTATAAATATTAAAGATGATTAATTTCTGTTGCTAATGAATGCTGTGGTTTTAGTTTTGCTTTTATTACAAATCATCATAAAATTTCTTCTTTTAGTTGAGTATTGGTACAAGGACTTTTTTAAGATATTGGAAGGCAAACAAGCAGATGGATTTTGTGATGGTAAGAAATTCACGCCGCCTAGAGACACAGAAGGTGGTAAGCCAGGCCAAGATGTTAGACTTCGAGCAAAAGTAAGTTTACCGTCTACCTTACCCTCCCGACCGGAACACGTCAACAGCTAGCACTGTTATGGCGGCCGGAATAGGCAAGGCGGTGTTACCAACCCGGGTGAGTTGCTGCGAAACTCTACCACCTAGTAGGATATCACGGTGTCAGTGACGGTAAGCCTATGCTTTCTTTTCTTTCTTTCTTTAAATACATATTTAAAGAAAGAAAGAAAATGCCAGGTATGCTAAAAATACTTAAACATGTATTGGTGTCATTGAACACTCCTATCACGAGGAGATAATATTTGTTATTGCACGGAATATATTATCCGTGGCAGTCCCCGATCGTCTCATTAGAACGGTAACGTCAGATAAAACACCGTTACACAACGGTACTCCACTCGGTGCATACTGTTAGCACCAGGGACATTCTCGCTACATTTGGCAATACATCAAAATTAGTTTGCCTAACAATATATATTACTACGTTATTTTGGTTTTAAAGATACCAGAGACTTTTTGCAATACAGGCTCGTAGTTAATATTAATCCTGAATTTAATATTTTCAAATAGAAGTATGTATATAGAATACATAGGTAGCAACGATACTAGATCTTAATTTTTTTATGATATTGGAAGGCAAACAAGCAGACGGATTTCCTGATGGTAAGAAATTTACGCCGCCTAGAGACACCAAAGGTGGTAATGACGCGTTGCCAACCTGAGGCCGGGATGTTAGGCCTCTAGCAAAAGTAAGTTTACCGACTACCTTCCCCTCCAAACCGGAACACGTCATGACGTTATGGCGGCAGGAATAGCTAAGCCGGTGGTACCAATCCGGGTGAGTCGCTGCGAAACTCTACCTTTAGTTTTGTGATTATTTCGGATTTGTGTTATCTCTCTGCGTATACTGTTTTTTGTCTTCCAACACTACAGTAAATTACATCTTCAAAAATCTGAATTGACATCACGTCATATTTTATTGTAACATATAAACGTTGTTTGAATACCGCTGTTAATAACAAACAAATATGTACCATGTAACACATATAACGCTTTTCGAAATGCTACTTTCCTTTCACCTATTTTCTATCATTTACTGAGGTTTGCAGCATATATTACATTATATAAAAACTTACTATTTCTTCCGGCTTTGCTCGTGTTTTCAAGCTACTTAGCTCTCCCTACGTTATTCAATGACATTTGGGGACAAATTTTGTGTTGATCTTCAAAGTCTAATTTCATTTTTAACAGATTTCAAATATGCCGAATAGATTTTGGGCTTTGAGAAAAAAGACAATCAACGATAACTTTTTATGTGCAATTTTTTAAGTAAGTTTA
The DNA here is from genome assembly GCA_002245505.1 of Calephelis nemesis. Taxonomy (NCBI): domain Eukaryota; kingdom Metazoa; phylum Arthropoda; class Insecta; order Lepidoptera; family Riodinidae; genus Calephelis; species Calephelis nemesis. The sequence goes on from NJDD01001935.1 coordinate 209,045, forward strand.
GAAACTGACACACATTTTAATAAATTTGGCTCTATAAAGCAGTTCGTAAACTGTCACAAAAACAATGCTTCTTGACGTTCCCTTCTCTGAAAAGCATACATAAGATACATTATCAACATTGGCCGTTAATAAATTAACGGCTAATGTTGATAATGTATCTCAATCTAATGGATTTCAAGCAATCTAGCTAGCTGCGTATCCGCCAGCCTATCCCATACCTAATTGCCATAATCATCCAGTCCACAGATATGTTATTGGCAAGCGATAACATAAAAATGGATCAAATATCAATCTTGGACAGCGAGTTTTGGATTAGGATTGATTATTAATATTGGCCGTAAGTACATTTGTTTCGATAGAAGGTTATGTGTACAAAAAATGGGTAATCTCAATAAACACTTGGAATTAAGACGTATGAGTTCAGTTTTTTGTAGAAAACTTATTTTTAAATAGTTAGGCACCGGTGCCGCGACACCCCATTACAACTTGATCGATCCGCAGTGTGCGGATGTCACCGCGTGGCGCGATTGTGTTTTCTGCGTGTCATGTTGCGTATCGCGATACTATCGACCAGTCATCGGCTGGCTGTGTTCACACCTTTAGTGCTGTTGTGTCATTGACATGACACCGGGTCAAAACGCCTGAAATGATGTCAGTTACTTTTACTGAATGACACTGGCGATGAAAGCGTTGATACTTTAATAGTTCTTCAGTTACTCGATTTTATCTTTATTCAAGTTGCTACGTTAAGGTTTTAAGATTAAAGAAATAACTCCAAAATTAATTAAGTTTAGTCGCCTCTGAGGTCTAGCGGTTCAGGTGTTGGACTTGATTGCCTGAGATCCCGGGTTCGAATCCCGGGTCGGGCAACAAAAAGAAAATTTGGTTTTTCCAATTTTCTAACAAATAAAATGTTGCTCGGGATTGGATATGTGTCCGGTTGGCGATAGGCTTGCCACCTATCACATTGTGAAACTGAGTGTCTTCGGCTAGTCGTGGGCGGCCTGTTTGTGCCTCTGCCTTCCTCTTCAGGGATATGGGCGTGAAGATACTTTTTAATTGAGTTTAAATTTCAAATATGACTACCAATTTTTTTTTATATATTTTTTTTCAAAGAAAGCAAATTATATGCTTGTGTTATGGGTTTTAGTCAACGATACTAATACATATAAATACTTAAATAGATACCAGAATAAATTTAATAAACACCAATTATTCGATAATTTCTCAGTAGAATTATTTTATACAAAAACCAAGAGAATTTACAGCCAGGAATAAATACCTAATAACGAAGCTGGTACTATGTAAGTAGTAAGCCTCTATTGCTTCAAATTGACAAGGTTTTAACTCCTAACCAAAAGATTAGGATTAGGACATGTTTCAAAAGCTTCTTTGAACCGTAACTATTTGTTTAAAGTGGTATTTTTGAACTTTACACAGATAATAAATAGAAAGAAGTTAAGTATAAACAAGTGATTTTGGTTTCAGAAACAAGTAGTGATCAGAATAAGAGATAAGAGATAATGTTATGCTTGTTATGGTGTTTGTATATGTCGATAAGTTACATTGAAACTAAATATGTAACAGTAATCAATAAATGAAAAAAAAGGAAAGAAATATGCAAAATTTGACTTAAACATTAGAAACCATTTTTTCTAATGTTTAAATCAAATTGAATTAAATTGAAAAGAGCAAAAAATGTTGAATTAAGTCATAAATTTTTTAAACTAGTTTAAAATTTTTTTAAAGTGTTGAATATTTTGAATGTTCTTAAAAAAACATGTCGTCATACAGTGTGATAGAGGCAGATAAAGATTACAGTCAGTGACTGTCCGTCCATTGTTCTACCAGGCTTATGTCCGCCTCGCTTGTGGGCACAATGACTACGCTTCATTCTTTTACATATAGTTTAACGATCGTCAATAATTGTACGGAACATTTTGGCACGTCAGCCCGTAAAATGATCGCAATAATGTGAAAGTTCGTGAAGATGTTAGTTAAGTGATTGCACATACCTATTCAGCGTCATAACTTGAGGATCGCTTTCATAGGCGTTAATTAACATTAAATCTATTATTAAGTCACAATTTGTGTAGAAAAATGTCTACTTAATGGTCGAAAAAGAGATAATTGACGTCTCTGAATGTCACCATAAGAAGATACTATTTTTACAGTCTCTTAATGGGACCCTGCGAAAGAAAGCAATTATCAGAAGCCGGTGAAATAACATACTGTAAAATATTAACTTGCAATAAACATGTATTTTATATACATACATATTTACACCAAGTCTAGGTAGGCAGATAGTGGGTACCGAGTGTCCTAGATCTAACTACAATACTCTTTGCTCATTACTCCTTCTAACCGCTAATAGAAAAGGAGGAGTGTTATACATTTGAGTTGTGTTTGAGTAGGTGTATTTGTCTGTGTCGTAATAGCTTCTAAATGAATGGACCGATTTCAATGCGATTATTTTTGCTGATTGTTCAAGTTTGAACTTCGAGTTGGTTTTTAGCTACATCCCGAAGAGGTTTTGTCAAGAGCTAACTAAACACGCCTCTTCGGGGGACTCAGGGAGAATTAGTTGTCAGACTGGAATAAAACTAGAAATCTGAGATCTCAGATTATTTGGTGTCTTTTTGCCTTTCGCTCGCTTTAAAACATTTAAGAAAAACGCGTTTGAATAATATGTAAAGCTAACAAACCGTGAACTTATATAATGTACAGTATAATAGGCATATAAACGTTAGTATCCTTATCTGTTACTCTACGTATTAGGTATACCTGTGATTGCGTTAGGACCGCCACATACTCGTATATTCAAAATTTATTTAATTTTATTCAACAAATCATTAATCAACACAAATATATAAACCTGCTATGCACGTCAGATTTTTTCCGTATGCAATTTAACAGGATTTTTATGGGCATCCATTTTGTTTTCGAATTTCGAAACGGAATTCCGTAAATTAATGCCTGACACATACATTCAAAATAATTCTTTACGGAAAAAAGTAAAAAGAATCCCGTGAGCTATTCATAGTACACACATTAGTTTTTTCGATTCGGAATCCGAAGCTTAGTAGAACAGCGCTAGTCAATGCGTACACATTTAAGACCAAAAATGTTGCAAATATACTTAAAAATGGGCAAAAATAATAATAATTAGTGATGTAATTATTTATTATTCAAATAGGTATAAATTAAAATAAAGGACATTCATTCATTGGTTTTGATTGGTTCGTTGACATTGATTAATAGATTGTTTCATTAAGAATTCACTGCATTCAGAGTTTTGAAACGGGAGAAAGGAAATCCGCAAGTATGTGGCGGCCCTTATAGTGTGGTACAGTGGCAATTGCCATGTGATGTCATAGCTGCGGCTAGATTATTCACCTCTTGTTTTTGATAGACATATTTACTATTAACATATTTGGCACGACATACAGCGTTAATGATAATAAAACATTAAGATAGCGACGCATCAAAAACAAGTAAGAGCCCGTTACTTGTCGTAAGTCGTGGTTATTAGAAAAACCGCCAGCTCGTGGTGTTGGTAGATACAAATACATATTTACCTATTAGCATTACATTAATAGTGTGATAGTAGTAGTGGTTTGGGGTCAGGGCTTCGGGATCTTCAGCGCTGACCGACACGTGTGTGAGTGGTCGACTGTTGACTGTATACTCCACCTCAGTCATCAGCGTAAATAGGACTTCTTCCGTTGGGTGACGCGTTCATGGAGTGTAGCTACGAGTGCTGTCCTCACGGAACGTACCATTCGCTCCCATGCTCCTCCCATAAATGGTGCCCCTGGAGGAATGTATCGCCAGGAGATGACTCTCTTCGTTGCTTCTTCTGCTGTAGCCTTGTCAATTGCCTGTCGTAGTTCCTTGTCTGCTGCCTTTAGGTTGGAGCCGTTGTCCGACCACAGTTCGGTGGGACACCCTCGCCTTGCTATCATTCGTCGTAGGGCCATCAGTGCTGAGTCTGCACTGAGAGAACCGGCTAGTTCGAGGTGAATGGCTCTCGTTGTAAGACATGTGAAGATGACACCATAACTTTTTTGTTGTGTTCGCCCGACGGTCACGGAGAGAGGTCCAAAATAGTCAATTCCAGTGAATGTGAACGCGCGTCTGTGGTGCGCTAGGCGACATGCAGGCAGGTCTCCGGTCCTGGGATGTGGAGATTTTTGTGTTTTCATACGACAGAACAGACACGTTTTGATTATAGTTCGTGTCACAGGTCGCACACGTAGGATCCAATATTGTCCCAATGCAAATAATTTCGCAATCGGATGCCCGCCGTCCAGTACCATAGGATTTTTTATCTCTTCCGTTACAACTTGCGTAGCTAAAATTCGACTTCTAATTTTGATCATTTTATTCACATATTCAACGCTTAGCTGATGCAGACGGCTTTCCTTGCTAATAGGTTTGTAATTTTTTAGACATATTAATTCTTCTACGAAGGAGTCTTCTTGTGAGGATCTCATTAATAATTCCTCCGACATTCTCAGATGTTCGGCTGATACTGGGCGTAATTTGCGAGTTTCAAACAATTTAATTTTCTTTTTAGTTTCAGTGCTCGGTACGGTCTTGTTTGTCCTTTTCCAATTCGGATCGTTTTCTTCATTCTTTCTTGTTCTCTTGTAGCTGTTAACTTGTTGTTAACAGAGATAGCGAAGCGAGTCTCTGTCTTCTGTCCGCAGCTTTACTTGCATGAACATTTCTTTTATGTCTGCTGTCACACCCACCGCGTGTTGACGGAAACGCATCACCACCCCTGGCAATGATTGTAGTAGGTCGGGCCCTTTCAACAGCATGTCGTTGAGTGCGACTCCTCTCGTCTTAGCTGCAGCGTCGTGTACTACTCGGAGCTTTTCCGGCTTTATAGGGCTTACAACCGCAAAATGTGGTAGGTACCACGTCTTGTTTGGAGTCTTCGTCTTCGGGGTGGGTTCACTGTAGCCCTTAGACACTAGTGCTGTCATCTGTTCTGTTTATTTTTGTATCAGAGCTGGGTCTCGGTCGATTTTCTTTTCGATGTTGAGTAGCTTTTTCAAAGAGTTTTCGTAGTTGTCAGGGAGGTTAACGCTTTCTTTTTTCCATAATAGACCTGTCTCGTATCTTCCTGTTTCTGTTTGTTTCGTTGTTTTTTATAAGATACGTAGAGCTTGTTCTTCCGGGTCCGATTTTGGCTTTCTATTGTTAAGACATATTGCATCTATTTCAAAATATTGCTTCACTAGGTTTTCTAAGTTATCGTTGGTATCTTCTGTAATTTGAGATACGAAGTTAACGGAATGGCCAAGGGTTCGTGTTTGACTTCCGTGTAGAACCCAACCGAGCGGCGTGAGTGATGCCACTGCCTGGTTTCTATTTCCTTTTCTTACTTCGGAAGTTAACAGGAGATGCCAGTTGTCTTGTCCTATCAGTATTTGTGGCTTGGCATTGGTATATGTGATATGTTGACAAATGTCTTCTAGATGTTTACATTCTTTAAGTAGTTCTTTCGGTACCCGTTGCGACGAGACAAGCAGGTTCTTGACTGTACGTGCTTGTACCTCTTCTTCGTGGTCGTTTAGGCCCCTGAGTTAGATGGCTACTCTTCTGGATGTTTGCTCTGACGTCTTCATGTCGTTGATGGCTTCTATTCTGAGCGGATCGACGTGTCCCGTGACTCCGATGCGTTTGGCTACATCGTTGTCAACTAAAGTTACTGTTTACCCGTCCTCCATTAGAGCGAAGGTGTTGACTGTTGCCTTCGGTCCTCTTACTTGAACTGGGATAATTTTCAAATACGACTGTTTACTTTTCATTGTCCAGGCAGAGTTGATAGTTTCTGTTGCTTCTTTTTCGTTTGGTGCCGCTCTGTCAGCTGTCTTCTTATGATGCAACATCTTGTGATGTAGATATTTGCAGTTATCGATACCACAAGGTTTCGTACGGCAGCTGTGAGTTTTGGTTCTGTAGCGGAGACACCGGAAGCATAGACGCTTGGACTTGGCTGTATTCCATCTTGTGTTTTCATCCAACGACTTGAATTGTTCACAGTCAGCTGTCGTGTGTCCCTGTTGATCACATACAGGACAACCGTAGGTGAACGTCTTTTCTGTGACATTGTGGACTCTCGGTGGTCTTTTCTGTATTGCGGGTGCGGTGTACGATGTCACCGGCTCGGGTCCGCACAGCTCGGCTTCTTTTCTAAGAAATCTTTCTAACTTCAATAAATCTGCGTCTTCTTTTTGTTGCGTCGCTGCGAAGTCATAGAATTTGTATCGCAGAGTAGGCGTCAGTTTGTCTACAACTGTTTTTGAAACTTCGGGGTTGTACATGTAGTTGGTGCAGCCAAGGGTTTTCAAATTTGCTACGATGTTGGTGACTTTTGTTGCGAAGATACATATGTCTCGTGGTGACTCCGTCAGGCGCGGTAGCGCACGAAGAGACTCTATTTCCATCATAGCAATCGATTCTGGTCTGCCAAATCTTGATTCCAGTGTCTTCATAATTTCTGTTGGCAACGCACGGGTAATAAGTAGGCCTTCAACTGCTTCTCTGGCTTTCCCCTTCAGGTTTCTTTCTGTTGGTGTTTTCTATGGCTGAGAACATGCTTTCTGTTTCAAAATAGGCAGCACGAAATGGTAGCCATTCCTGATGAGAACCGCTGAAGATTGGTAATTCGATGTATTTTGGACGTTGTGCGGCTTTGACGGCGCTTGTAATTGCTTCAGCTAGTTCTTTGAAGTCTTGATGTCCTCCCGCCGGTGCTGACTGATAGTTCTGCTGTTGTTGTTGTTGTACGTTGGTAACAGCTTGCTTGCTGGAAGTTCCAGCGGTCGGTGTGGTTCGTTAGAGATGGCTAATATAGGACGTGCGGCTTGTTCTTCCAACCAGTTGTTGACGCGTTCATTTATATCGGTTTTAGACGCAAGAGAGATTTCTTCATCTTCTTCATTATCCGTTTCTCCCGCTTCCAATGCAACTAGGCGCGCTGCGGCAAGTTCTACTTGTAGGCGAAGTAGTTCTTCCTTTGCTTTTGCTATCTTGCATGCTTTTGACTTGCTGTAGTTAGATACCCCCCCACCCCTCTTGCTTGGCGAGCGGGGTACCTGTGGTCTGCTCGGCTCTGGCAGACCG
>NJDD01001936.1:0-25989 GCA_002245505.1 Calephelis nemesis
CATATTAACAATTTAATGTATTCGTTTAAGATAATAATCGTTGGCATAACCACATGTTGTTATGGGAAAATGTATCATTTTACATATTGTCAGATATCAACATTACTGTCATATTTTGCTAAAAATGTAACACTTTAGAAATTGGTATCACTGAGTGCAATTCCAAAACTCATAAAAAATAAGTTTTGCATGGCGCATTTGTACTGCACAAAGCGGCAACGTCTCGATTACTGTGAGTCTGAGTTGAGGCGAGGTTTGGCAACGTCGCACGCACACACTCTAGTCGTATAACTCACACATATAAAAGTATTTGCACTAACACATACGTAAATTTAGCTCATTTTATCACAGTGAAATAATATACTATTAGGTTATTAAATTGAATTATATTTGATGTTGCGAAAGTAGTACCACGAATAAGGCCTACTTTAAGTCATAATGAGTTTAAAATTAACATAGGACATTTAAGAAAGTGAAATACATTTAGTATGAAAAACGAATCACCTTAACAAAATAACCGCCCAAACCCAGGAATCAAATTCTCACGGTTGGTCAGTTAAGTCAGGCGTGTACGCTAATCCTTCTTCCAACGAGACGGTTAAAAAATAACAACTTAGTGTTGACTATGTGTAAACAAATCCATAACGAATATTTACTGCTATGTTTCTACTATCACAATATATTTCTAAAGTAAATGTATTAAAATACTGAATAAATGTATCCTGTCAAAGGACCCAATCTCACATACATGCTTTTTCTTTATATAAGATCCTGAAATGACTTATTGTAACATATTAATTTTTAATAATTTGAGCCGAATTTAACAAAATCAGAAAAGCAATTGAGTGATGGCACATGTTAACGCTCAACTGGATACTAAAAAAAATAAAATAAAAAAATAGACGGGAAAGATAGAGTGAGAAGGTACAGTCGCCATCAAAATTTTGCCAATGCCCATATGTTTTTTCCGAAGTATCTGGTTGCGACGTACTAAAAAGTGAAAAATTTGACGAATAATAATTAGTATTTAGCTCAGATATTTAGTATTTATTTGACAGTGATTTGACATAGAGTATTGTAGTCTTTGATTTGACATTTATTTGGTGAACGGATCACAGAACGGATCAAAGAGTAAAGCACTGCACAGACCAATTAGAGTACAGTAAAGTAACTGTCCATAAAGGAACGGATCAAAGACATTGACCTCTAAGTACATGGACATCAAACACCTACGAAAAAAGCCTGCCGTCGGCTACTAATCATGGCTGCCGTTTTGACATTATAAGGCTGTTCAGAAAAAGTGGAGTACCGATATCGATACATGATCTATTATTAGTGACGATTGATAGTTAAGTTTAAGCAATTATATGAGAATTATTATTCACCTACCGAAAGAAATCGCAACTATCACCTTAATTACTTTGTGCTACTCAATTGGCTTATACCTAAATAGGGAAATGTAATTAAACGGAAGAAAAAATATTTGTTTACTTTTCGCAAGCACGTTTTTTTTACATTGTGGCGTGCAAATATATTTTATAGTGGCAATGGTATGATTCTTGGCAAACATGAGAACTGTCATGACGTCACTTAAAATCGATGCCAAAATGAGCATAGACAAAAATATCGTTATCTCTTTCGGCGTACACAATATCAACATTTGTTAAAAGAGGTAAAGAGATGTTGTTAAGTTATATGTCGATTCCAACGGTATTTATACAACTAAACTTGCTATAGAACATTGTTGCACTTTTTTTATATATTCCTAATTCTATGAACAAAGAGAATAATACAAATTACAATACTACGTAACAAGTGGTGGGACTTGATAGAAAAAAGAACACCAAATGTCAATACGGAAAGACCTTTCTCAGTCAACCTTTTGGTCAACCTGAAAAATATCTTACCAACACTACCAACCTAAAGAAAAATAGTAGTGCTGTGCAGTCTATCGTGAGTGGTTATCAATATCGATTAAAACAAAATCGTGCAGATAGGGTTCCTATAAATATTATTTTTACTTCCTTCAAGTGTTAGATCATACATTATAATATAGCTACATTATGTTATTCCATCTAAGCACACAACTATCCTGGTAAGTATATCAAAATTCTCATTTCTCTCTATTCTCAGGAATATTATTCTCAGGAATTATTTTTCTTCTGTTTCTTCAACACAAGTTTTTAAAAAGCTTATTCTACTAATTAAAAAATTGTAAACATTTTAAATAGCAAAATAATTCTAATCTTTAAGCATTTATCTTAACATAATGCTTCTAAAATACATACCCGAATCACTAAAAGTTTCTCATATATTTGTTTACCTTTTAAACACGACTGGGTAATAGTGTTTATCACTAAGAGTCTTAAAAATACTGGTGTTTCAAAGTGGCTTTCAAAAAGTTCTTGACGTCTTTAGTTCCCAACTATTTGATGTCCACTTTCCGTAACCAATAGAAATTTGTTTTTAACGATACGGGGTTATTTGTATTTTTTTTTGAAATTGGCTAATATTGTCCACTCGGTGACGAACGAATTCATGACGTCATTTCAGTTGGTCACTGGATCTAGCTAATACAAAACACGTCATTTGACAGCTATTTGAAGTAAGCTTTTCCATTTGGAGTTGGTAACTGAGTCACATAATCAGCCCCCTTATGGGTGGTTCTTATCTCTTGCTAAAGAATAGTATGTATTTATATTCCTTGATTCTAATAATATACTCTGTCGTAAAAATCGAGATAGCCAAAGAATTTAATTATATCCCTATACAGGAAAAGAGGGCCCCTTTCTTGCGAAAACATGGAATCACGTTAATGCTAGCGCTTGAAACGTATTTTAGTGGAAATAATTTAGAGATGATGAGCTCGCATGTCTATTATTGTTATTGTATACTGACATAGAGTAAGCAAACAAAATATTTGGACCCAGTACTGAGTATTTTTAAAGTACTGTTAGGGGTCAGATATTTCGTTTACTTACTGTAGCTAACTATGTACGCATTCATTTATATCGGACGTGTCATGTGCATTTTTTTGTTATTTATTTATTTTTATGATATTGGAAGGCATATAAACAGACGGATTTAATTATGGTAAGAAATTCACGCCACCTAGAGACACCAAAGGTGGTAATAGTGCGTTGTGAGCTGTCAACCTGAGGCTGGATGAGCCGGATTACAATTTACTTTAATGCGTATTACTAATATTGTAAGGTACGTTTTAAATAGGGAAATACATTGATGTCCATGATGGTATTTGTTTAAATTAAAAAAAATTGTGTGTGTACTTATGTACACGCGTTAGAAGTTATACTTCTTCGGCGTAATAAGATAAAAATCTTTTTAAAAATTTTATCTTTTGCCATATATTACATTTGTAGACAAAATGACACTAACCATAGAAAAAAAGGTATTTAATACATTAAAAGTTTTAATATAATGCATTATTTAGTTAAATAAAGTTTATTTAATATTTAATAAAAACTAAAATGTTATCTATAGCTAACTTCATCATGTCGGTTTTTCGTGACGGTGTGCGCGCGCATCGTAAAAATTTACCCTCATAGTTTTTTCCTGACGCGCAAAAAGAAGTATAACTTCAAAAATAAATGTGTACGACTACCTGAAGTGTTTATTTACTTTGAATATAGAAGGAAAAAACAATAATTTAAGAAGAAGTAAAGTGAGGTAGGAGCTTTATAAGTAGATGTTATTTACATTTTACATTGCAAGTAGTAGATAGTTTATAGTTATAGTTTGTGGTAAGAGTTTTGGCGCCATCGAGAGAAAAGATGGTCGAAGTTTTTTCATAATTATTGAATTTCGTGTTAATATTGAGTGAAATTAGTCAGTTTTGGTGGCATTTTGTACAATTTTGTTCAGTGAAAGAGCACAAATGAAATAATCATTAAGAAATTAGCGTATCGTGTATTTCTTCGTTGACGCCGAATCTCATTACAGAGCTTGTGTAATTAGCCACCACCTTACCCAAGAGCCTGACATGACTTTCTGACGACTTATGACTGTTGACTTATTATAATTAATTGAAATTGATATAAAATTTAATGCAAATTTCTACTTGACTAATGGCTAAATACTAACGTGAAGGCTAAAACCCAAAAGAAAGAAAGAAGTTTGTGGTACTGACAAGAAAGCGTATTATCTACGACAGTGACAACTGTGAACTGCACAGTGAACCAAGTGAACTGACATTTCTGCACCATTTCTGTGTTTGTTTTTATCCCAAGTTTTTATTGAAAGATTACAAAGAATAATTTTTATTGCAGCGCGAGTAGGTTATTTTGCTATTGGTTGAAAATCCTATTGCATGTGTGTAAATTTTATTAGGTACCTATCTTCTTTGTTTTCTATTGAAAAATCCTTACATTACATAGGTACTTTTTCAGAAATGTTCTTTAATTATTAATTTAATTGGCTTTATTAATTACCCAGAAGTAATATCAGCTTCCTTTTATTGAAATGGGATTAATATAAGCGAGTTAAGTCTTTGGTACTGCTAGAAATAACTGGTCTACTCACCAATATTTAAAAGATTTGTTTGTTTGCAATTGTTACTAATCTGTATAAGTACCTATTATATTATACATTTCAAATTTTATGCTTTCATCATAGTATCACATCATAAGAAGTGACTTTGTTTATACTTTATCAAATTCGATACAGTAAGAACTACATTTAAGGGTGAAACTATACAGCTGCTAGTCTCTTTAATATATATTCATAAGTAACTTAATAATCAAAAATGTTCAATAGCCACTGACAAAACCTACACATAATGTAACTAAAAACCATCTTGATCACATTTGTTTTCAAACAAACAAATCCTCATCGAAATTGGTAAAATTTGGACAGTAAACAATTTGAATTTCTGTATGGTAAGAAATGTGTGTTACTTTCCTTTGAAAATAAAAGCTGTTAGGTGGGCAGAAAGCAATAATCCACTCTGAATATCAAGAAAATGAATATTTGTTAATCCTATCTTGTTTTGCAGGATTTGTATTTCTTCAGCTTTGTTTCGCTATGAAGGTAAGCAGCATTGAAATAACAAAATTTTATTCCATACAGGCTATCCCCCGGCTGCACAATTTTATTCTTTAGAGGTTGTGCTGGCCATCACATTCTTTTTTCAAATTTTTTTAATCATTACATTTAGTTCATGTCAGTAACCTATGTGTTATATTAGACTTTGTTTTATATTTGTAAGATAAAGCATGTTTTGTGTAAATAAGATTTAGAAATATGTTTTTTTAGGTTTACGTAAAATGTAAAAAAAATGTACTGGCCAACAAAATTAAATATCTTGTTGGTTAGACATGCACAAAAAATATTACTTGGAATAATAATTTTTTTTTGCTAACTTTGTGTAAGCAAGTAGTTAACGTAGTAAGCAAGTAGTATCTACTGCAAAAATCAATTACAAAAAAATTCAAGCTGGTTTTCATCAGACAATTATCTGTTAATCAACTTCTACTAATCTCACTTTATTGGTAACACTTATATAAATAGGGACTGCAATCTGGTGTCATTTTCAATCTGTTCATAGTCAACCGGATTCCTGGTAATTTGTCAAATCAGGATGATTTGTTCATTTTTGATTCAAAGTACCCTGTTATAAAATTAAATCATACATTGTGATTAATACAGATACAAGTACCTTGGTTTTCCTACATTTCATTTTCACATTCATAGGTAGATAAATGATAAAATCTAATTAAACTAACCTTTTATAATTTACCGGGATGATATTACACCACAATCATTGTTATTAAAGTATTTGAGAATACAGTCAAAATCTGTTTTGCTTAATGCGGTATGTCGTAGTAAACAATGTCGTAAAAACCAATGTTTTCGGTAAGGCGGTCATATAACATACAGCCAGGACCTTTGATTTTGGTCAGTTTAACCGGTATGTTGTTCTAAACAATGTCGTCATAAACGGTTTTGACTGTAGTAACATACTAGTCCCATATATTATGTTATGACATACACCATCATGATTTGATGAATCAGTTTATAGCCATTTATATAGAGGAGAAATTTGGCTATACTGCATAATTTTGGTAAGGAACTTGTAATTCCAATTGAAATTTTGGTTTAGGTTCTGTAGAGTCTATAATACAAATGGACACTATTTTATTGGTTTTCTTTTACTTCAGTGGTCTATGCAACCTCTTTTGTGGTGGATTTTTTTTTAATTAAGGAAAAGCATTGCAATGGTTTTTTTAAAAGTCAAGAGTTATTGATTTATCTGCCAGTGAAAGTTTAAAATTTTTTAACAATAAAACCATGTTGTGTCTTGTATTTTTTATTAATTGAGTTATTCATGATAAATAAATAATTTTGTTAAGAAACTTTAGGCGTAGGGAAGTGACGACCTCACCGCCCACTAGCCGTACCACCAGCGCAATCAGTCAACCGACGAACGGCGGTTAAACTGTTCCAAAGTGGGTGGGAGTAAAATTGCTGACTCAGGAAGGGCAGCAACATCCTTGTGAAAACTTTTACCCTACTGTTGATCCCCAACCCGCCCGCCAAGCGTGGGGATTACGGCAATACCCCCCAAATCACCAACTCAAAAAACCTTGGCCCCCAGTCTCCGGCAGCCCCTGTTAACCGAGTCTACAGTAGCGGACTCGATAACGGCAGAGCAGGGGGGTGCGAAGAATCCCCAGACGGACTTAGGCTGACGAACCTGGCCCTGGTAACGCACAATTGCTGCACGCTCGAAAATCCTAAAGTCCGGTAACTTGTTCTACCACCGGGAAGGTGACGCCCTGTCCCAGGGAGGTGTCAGGTTTGTCGCCTGGATGTCGCTGATCAACAACGTAGAGGTGGTCGGGAGTGTTTTGACAAGGATGGTGTAACTGACACTCAGAATTACAAAACGGTATTCGCTGAAGGTCATCCAGGTAAACGCTCCGACTTCGGCGCATTCTGACGAAGAGGTGGAGGCAATGTACGAGGACATCTCGAAAGCCATCCATACCTAAAACGTACTACACGGTGGTGATGGGCGACTACAACGCAAAGCTGGGTATAAAAAAGGGAGTGATGGGCTGAAAGTGGGGCAATTTGGTGTTGGTAGGCGTAATCCGAGGGACCAACGGCTGGTTAAATTTCTAGAGAAGGAAGGGCTCTTTATAATGAATTCCTTCTTCAGAAAAAAGCCACATCGTAAATGGACCTGGATTAGCTCGGATGGGTTGACAAAAAATGAGATAGACTTTATTTTGTCTACCAGACGCCACATATTCAATGATGTCTCTGTGATAAATAGGCTGAAAACCGGTAGAGATCATCGGATGGTAAGAGGCACATTAAATATCAACACAAAGCTTGAACGGTCACGGCTGATGAAGTCTACGCTCCGTCTAACCCAAGCCCAATGCCAAAATCCGGAAAACTTTCAGCTGAACTTTAAAATCGCTTCGAATGCCTGGCAGAATGCGAATCAACGGACGATTTAAACAATGGGCTTGTGCAAGCTGTCCAAGACGCCGGTCGAAATTCTTTAAGACCCGAAGCAAGAAGATAACTGAAAAGCTCTCAGACCTTACTCTCAAACTCATGGGCGAAGAGAATGAAATGCGGTTGCAGTCTTCGGTTGACATGCAAAAGTACAGGGAGCTAAACAGACAAGTCTCCAAGGCGTTGCGGACAGACCTGCGCACCTTTAATACGTGTCGTATTAAAGAAGCTATCGAGCGTAATAAGGGCTCCAAGGTGTTCGCTAGGGATTTGTTTTTTAGCCAGATCCAACTGATAAAACTGAAGGCCGAAAATGGCACCGTAATTTCATCTAAGGCTGAGATTTTGAGAGGGGTTGAGAAGTTCTATGGACAGCTGTACAATTCAACACGACCCGTTGTTAGTTTGGCTAAAGGCCCTGGAGCCAAACTCACCCGACATTACACCGAAGACATCCCGGACGTCAGCCTGTTCGAGATTCGGATGGCCCTCAAACAACTGAAGAACTTAAGATCCTCCAGAAGCTATTTCATTCCGTCATCTTTGAAGGCATTGTTTCAGAAGCGTGGATCAGAGGTGTGGTCGTTCTCTTTTTCAAGAAAGTTCACAAAACCTTATTGAAAAACTATAGACCAATCTCACTTCTGAGCCACGTTTACAAGTTGTATTCAAGGGTCATCACGAACCGAATATCACGCAGGTTGGACGATTTTCAACCTCCCGAACAAGCCGGGTACCGTAAAGGCTTTAGCACCGTAGACCACATTCATACGCTGCGCCTGATTATACAGAAGACCGAGGCGTATAATTGGCCATTATGTCTAGCGTTTGTGGACTACGAGAAAGCCTCGAAATTCGGCTGTGACATCGACTATCGATACATCGAAGTGTTGAGGTGTTTGTACGAAAAAGTCACTATGTTCGTCCAATAACAGGATCAAAGCTCGAAACCGATCCAGTTGCAAAAAGGTGTGCAACAGGGAGACGTTATTTCTCCGAAACTGTTCACTGCTGCACTGGAAGATGTTTTCAAGCTTCGGGACTGGAAAATACTCTGCAT
This sequence comes from Calephelis nemesis, assembly GCA_002245505.1. Classification (NCBI taxonomy): domain Eukaryota; kingdom Metazoa; phylum Arthropoda; class Insecta; order Lepidoptera; family Riodinidae; genus Calephelis; species Calephelis nemesis. Next base: position 8,549 of record NJDD01001936.1, read on the forward strand.
CAAATCAAAGGCGAATACGTCACTCACCTTTGATTCGCAGATGATATTGTGGTCATGGCGGAATCGCAGGAAGACTTGAGCAAGATGCACGGTGACCTCGATAGAGTTTCCCAACAGGTGGGTCTTAGAACTTGGACAAGACGAAAGTCATGTTCAACGTTCATGTTGCACCTACACCAGTTCACGTTGGAAACTCAATTCTTGAAGTTGTTAATCAGTATGTATACCTAGGTCAAACTGTTTAGTTACGTAAATCCAACTTCAAGAAAGAGGTCGATCGCCGAATCCAACTCGGATGGGCAGCATTCAGCAGCAGAAGTAAAAGGGTACCTTCTTGTCCAAATTACCGCAGAGCCTAAAGTCGAAAGTCTTCGACCAGTGTGTGTTACCGGTGATGACATACGGAACTGAGACTTGGCCGCTACATGTGGGCCTCTTAAAAAAGCTCAGAGTTGCTCAGCGTGCTATGGAGAGAACTATGCTCGTTGTTTCTCTGCGTGATAAGATCCGTAATTCGGTGATCCGCAAGAGAATGAGAGTAACCGACATAATCCAGAAAATCAGCAAGCTGAAGTGGCAATGGGCAGACTACATCGCTCGTAGAACCGACAACCGCTGGGGAAGAAAGGTTCTCGAGTCGAGGCCCCGCACCGGAGGACGTAATGTTGTACGACCTCCCACCCTGTGGACTGATGATCTGGTCAAAGTCACGGGGAGTCGCTGGATGCAAGCGGCTGGTGACAGTGACTTGTAGCGCTCTTTGGGGGAGGCCTATGTCCAGCAGTGGACGTCTTCCGGCTGATGATGATGATGATGAAGGTCTAATGCTTGTGTGTAAGAAAAATAGAGATTTTACAGTTTAAAATCAGTAGTTCGAGAATATACGATTTAGTATGAATAATTCCTGGACAATTCACACAAATTGAATCTAACCCCAAAGTTAGCAAATTATATGCTTGTGTTATAGTCAACGATTCTAATACATAGAAATACTTAAATAGATACCAGAATAAATTTAATAAACACCCAGACCCCGAAACATCACACAAATGCCTGCCCCCGTCGGGAATCGAACCCGAGCCTTGCGGTTGGTCGGTGTAGTTAGGCATATACGCTAGCCACTCGACCAACGATGCGGTCAATGACGATGATGATGATGATGGTAAGAAACTTTTAATTTCAATAGAAATATGGGTTTAAATTCTGTACAGGCTCTTCTACAGAGTCTTTGGTTGCTTATACATAATATGTGGTTGATGTCATTTCTTCCTGGTTGATTTTTTTAATTAAGGCAAAGCACTGCAATGGATAGAAGAACTATTTTGAAAAAAATATTGTTCTGTTGTATCTATATTTAATTTTTGCTTTCTTTTGGGTTAGATTAAATTTGTGTAACTTCTAAAGGTATATTAATTTTCAACCAAGTTTTTTCTTAAAATCAGTAGGTCAGAATTGATTTAGGTCTGAGTGAAAGTTTCAAATTTTCAGTGGCAGGTTTTTTGTGAATAGCACACATACATACATACATCTTTGTGGTTGTGGGTAGGCAGTGAGTATCGAGTGCCAGACCTCACGATCCTGACAAACCTGTCTTGCTTCCTTCACATTCATTACCCTTTTCATACAAACATATCGGTTTCTGAGACTCTTGACACCACCCTCGGATAATATCCGATTGATCTGATCGTGAAATGTCAGCCTTGGTCTCCCCGGGTACCTACGTCCATTCACATTCGCATTGAATATCTGCTTTGTAAATCTTTCATCTGTTATTCTTTCCACATGCCCGAACCAGCGGAGCATGCCCTTTCGCATCCTTTTGTGTTGAAATATAGCTTTAAAAAATGTATGTTGGCTATAGACCAAATACACACATAGTTATAGATCAATGAGAGTTGATTCTAATTTTTCAAATGCAACAATAAATCTTAAGGGGGAATAAACCAAAAACTTTTAAAGTTAGTTAGCAATCATCAAAAAATCACCCATACTCTGAGTGGCATTCACTATTAATTTGTACTTTGTATAATAATTACCGTTGTTTACTTTTTAGTTTGATCAACTTAAAATAATTATTAAGTATTTTTAATAGAGTGCTTTATTATTTATTAAAAATACAATTATAGGAAATAAATAGTGTTGTGTCTTCTGCTAATTTACTTCTAATAGAACTGCAAATATTACGAGACTTCTTCAACCTCTACACTTGATGACATTGCCCTCAAATAGACATGAAGACAAAATGCAACAAGTACCTAGTCATGCAACAAATCTGATCTATTGGTAGCGGGTCTTTCTTTAATGATGCTGGATCAACCTGATAACCGGATCCGTTTTTCCAAATTGGAATCCCTATAATTATGTGTAGTTAATGTGGATTATAAGTTAATTGATTTTGAAAAAAAAACAAGTAGGTATTTATGCTTAATAATTCTATTGAAGATTAAATATTTTTAGGTTTGCAGAGTATGTTTATCTATGGGGGTTAAGATGTATGACATAAATAATATGGAATTACTCCAAATGTATGAAAGTGTTGCTGGTATTGATGTAAGTGTACTAACTGTAATAAATTCCAACATTTCTTTTTGATTTTTTTTGTGATGAAATGAAATTATAAGTGCTTAAAAATGTTTTTGGCATATAAACATAACATAGAAATTTTGGTACCTATTTGATTTGATTTGATGATTTTGCCAATAATTCTCTTTTAACTGACTTAAAAATAGGGGGAGGTCAAATATATAATATGTTCGACTCCTATATTTTTTATGTATGTTAATTGATTTATTATTCATTTCTTAGCAAATTTAAAAAATGTTTTTTATATTTCAAAGAGCGTACTTTCGAGCCGGTCCCATTGCTGCAAATTCTGGATCTGATTTTAGGATTCGTCGGAAATCGAGGAAAATACTTAATTTTTGTGTACTTAGATGACTTATTTATCGAAATCAAACTCGTTCCTTTGCAGCTGTACTTCGCTAAATTATTATTTGTTGTCTTACATGTTGTCGAAAGAGGGTTCTTACATCTTACTCTCGTAAACTTTGCATGCGAAACTCTTTAAAATGAGTTTTTTATATCGTAATGGGTTTAACCGTTTGTACTTGTAGGTACTAAGTAAGTACCTACAAGTACTAAGTAAGTACCTACAAATCTTAATGTACCAACTTTTTTTGGTTACCTATATCTCAATAGTTATAAGAGGGCCCCCAATGCAAAGTTCTTAATAAGTTTATTTGTCGGAATGGGTTTAATATCGTTTGCATCTACTATTTTTTCATTTGTACCTTATTAGCAATATTATCAAGTCCAAGAAGTTTTTTTACACAAATCTATAGGATTACCTGGGTTACCTTGAATCTCGATATCATCCGAATTGCAAATTAGAACCGTTTATATAATTTTAGTTACTTTTCAACAAAGTACCTACTAGCAGATTATAAACATTTAGTTACAAAAAATACAACGAATCCAATAAAACAATTTATTGTTTACTATTAAAAAATAAAAAATAAGTAACTTCACGCCCAAATCGCAGAAGGGGTAGGCAGAGGCAGGGCACCCACGACTAGCCGAAGACACTAAGTCCCACACTGTGATAGGTGGCAAGCCTATCGCTAACCGGGCACATATCCAATCACGAGCAATGTTTTTTTTCATTAGAAAATTGGAAAACACATTTTTCTTTTAGTTGCCTGACCCGGGAATCGAACCCGAAACCTCACGCAGTCAAGTCCGACGACAAACACTAGACCACAGAGGCGATCGATTACTATTAAGCCAATAAATGTCGCGTCTGTGGTCTAGCGGTCCAGATCCAGATCAGACTACGTCTTGTCACCAGTGACAATGCGTTTTATGAGTGTTGGGTTGGAATTTACTCGCATGTTCTCAGAGACTCATGCGAATGAGTTCTGGAGAAAATTCAGGTCTTTTGTCATTAGCCAAGAGCCAACACGTTTCGTACCCAAATGATTAGTTAAAATGATAAGGATCGACTCGTGAGATAGGTACAGAAAAATCGGCGGCTATTTGTCTCAAAGATGAATGAGTATTTTTAGTCACTGTTTCCTTCACTTTAGCGATGTTAGCTTCATTAGCAGATGTTAATGGTCTACCAGAGCAAGGCATATCTTCCATCACATCTCCACTGCTTTTGAACTCTTTGTACCATTTATAAGCACCAGTTTTTGATGAAGTCTTGACTCCGAACACGAAATTCTTGTGAAATGTTTCTTTGGACATGCTTTGTGTAGGTCTCACAGTTTATCGACCGCTGTCTAGTATAGAGGTTGCCACAGGTAGATACTTAATGGTTTTCCCTATCATGAATGACAGAGGGAATCTGTAGGGTCAGAATTCTTAATTTAATTATGATCCGGGGCTCGGGTTGTAGGCCTTATGGGGGTGCAATATTTGATGGGCACTCACTCTGATTGGCGTCGTGGAGCCCCCTACTTCGCCCTTCAGGGCTTTTGCGTATACACGCATACCGTGACGTATTTACTAGTGTGGTCATAACAGAAGTCTTTTTCCAATGTTTACGGTAGCTTGTTTAGCAACAACTTCTGCTGTAGTTGTTTGTGCGAGAGCAAAGCGATATTTGTAAACAGTGTAGTTAGTGAGTGCTTGAGTTGCTACTGTATTGTTTATTGTTATAGTTAACGATATGGTTGTAAGAATAGACTACAACCATACGCAACCAACGTAGATCAGGTGTTACCTCTTCGTTTTGGTATTTCTTAGTTGTTTACTACATAGGCTGTACTTGCTACGGAGGAACAGCCAACGCCCACAAGTTATTGGGCCTCTTGTGCTACCAGCCCGGTAGCTTCTATTCGGCACATGTATGTGCAATCAGTTCATAGTAAAACATATTATATGGAACCATCTCGAAATTATGATCCGCCTTTTCGAAAAAGGAATTATCAAAATGCGAGGTAATGAAGTTGAAATCAGTTTTTTCAGTTTTGCTGCTCTCCAATTATTTATAGACATAGGTATATATTGTACTTACTACCAGTTAGATACTTAATTCCATCATCATCATGATGGAATTAAGCAACTAACTGGTAGTAAGTATAATATTTTACCAGTTAGTTACCTAATTCCAAATTTTATAGATTGAAGAAAATGATAAGTTACCAAAAATGTTATGTTGGGAATGTGCAGGGAGGCTTAAGTCTGCAAATAAATTCAAGGAAAAGGTGATTAAAGCTTCCAAAGTGCTGTCATTGCAAATTCAACAAAATACAACGGAGGTATGTATGAGTTAATGTCTTATATTAATTTAAGTATCCATTTCTTTATGCTAGCAACTTTCCTACATTAACATTGTGAAAAAAATAGAGGTTTAGAGAAGTCTTTCTCGTACAATTATTATTGACAGCGATTGAGATGTTAAGCTTATATTGAGGCAGTGCATCAAAAGCTGTATGTAAATTCTGCACAAGTTATTAATCTTGGATTTTTGCTTATGACCCCTAACCTAGACAACAGTTAATGGTGTGGCTGTTCCAAGATTATCTTGTAAGCACCAAGAGAGCTCGTGCAAAAAACGCTTAATCAAATGATCCTCTGTTTTATTTTCGTATAAATGGACACGTGGCTACAGTACCGATCCGATCCAATGATGTAATGATCCGACATATGGTTTTAGATATATATTTACTAATAATAAAGGTAAGATTTGTTTGTTTCTTTCATTGTTTCTATTGAATAGCTTAAGAAAGTACAGGCCGATTTGAAAAATTCTCTCACCATTAGAAGCCGACATTATCTGTGATAAACATAGACTAATATTTTGTAACTATAAATAGTAGAGATCCCTATTTAGGTGTAAAAAAATTAGCTTCAAAATGTCTTTCATCGCATGCGCTGCGTAAACCACTAATGATAGGATAAAAAATGTTCTACAATATTAAAGAACGTATTAATAGCTACAAAAAAGTTCGCGACACCATATATTTAATTATTATAGTTACGGCAATATACATACTTAATTAAATACATTGTAAAAGTTACTAAAACTGGTGACCATATTCGGATCATGTTAGCCATACCTTTGTATTAATCCTTATCCAAATAAATCATTTCATGTTCAAGACTGTTTCATTGCAATGAGATTACTTTTTGAATTATTTAAATCGAACAATTCATTTCAAAGATATTACGAATTAAAAAAAATCATTCTAAGCAAAATACCTACCTAGATATACTCAATAATTGTCAAATTCGAACGCTTTTTACGACGATCATGACACTGCGTTAATTAAAATAACACTAATCTATTTCATAGGTTTTTTTTCTCTTTTTTTATAATGGGTGGATGAACAACTTTCAGCTTTCAATTGATGACATAAATTTATTTACGGCGATTGGAACAGATTTTAAATCTAGTCTAGTAACAGAATATGCAACTAATCACTTCGATCTAATTACTCAACACATTGAAAATATAAAAGAAGAATTAAAATTAGAAACTGAGTCAGAAGGCACAGCAGAGTACATTAATTATGAGGGAATAATAGAAACAAAATTTGATGTTGAATTTGATAAGGAAAAGCGTGATAATAATAAAAAAGAGAATAAAAGTTTGCATGATAGCAATACCAAAGATTCTGATGCAGTCTCTGAAAACGAACACGAAAGCTTGAAATCAGATGATGAAAATAGTAGCAATAAGCACAGTGAGGATTATAATCAAGTAAACACTTTTGAAAATATAGAATCAAAAAATAAAAGAGACACAATATCTGAAAGTGATAGGGTTACACAAGATAGCATTGAGAAAAAAGTTGGCGTCAGTAATATTGTGGAAAAAATGGTGGGAATAAAAAAAGTTGGTCTTAAAAATAGAATCAGAGTGAAAAAAAAAGCTAAAAGAGCAATTCTTAAGGATTTTAGTCCTTCAGAAATTATAGAGAGGTGAGTTTTCAAACTATTAAATCAATTTGTAACATGAAAATAAAATTAATATAAAGCGTATTTAGGTATGTCTCTTGTATCATCCATACCACACTATTTTTATTAAAAAGTACTAGCCGACCTAGTGAACTTTGTATCGCTTGACATTAACAGCTACTATCATTTTGTATCGATTAAATCATTGTTTTTCCCACTTTCCTTGCATTTTTCTCGTTTCTTTGTCTTTGAATGATTCTTCTTCTGACAATAACCAAAACAATAAAAAAGTTTTAGCAAAATTGTTCCATCTGTTCAGGCGTGATGCCGATAACCACACGAAATGGGTAATCATAGTATTGTGGATCAACCAAAATCAAGAATGTGTATCATTATTGTTCGCGTCTGTCTTATCTGTTAGCCATAAACTCAAAATCTACCGAACGGATTTCCAAACGGCTATAATCAATACATAGAGTAACTGCCAAGAAATGTTAGAAATAAAATGAAAATATTTTTTTGCTGAAAATGTATGCTGACAAACTTTTTCAATTCTCAGTTACAGAAAAAATAAATATGCTTCTCTCGTCTCACAGATGAGCTTTTGAGAGCAATTTTACGAATTGCAACCACAAATATGTCAGCTAACATTCAAGAAATAGCCTTCCAAATCTAACCTCAGCTACACACTGAAATTAGTATAAAATCAGTTAAATGATACTTTGAAGATTTTAATTCTACTTTTCGGTGGTTATTTTTTCAGCTATAAATCTCAAACATATAAACACAATTTAAGTACTACGTGTACGAATTAAAAATCCTCATTTTTAAGTTATTTAATAGCCTAGTAACAGCTTCTAGGATGAATTAAAGATGATGAAGGAAAAGTATTTCTTGTGATTTGTCAAAAGCATTTGATCGTGTGGGTCATATAACCTTGCTTATGAAACTAGAACATAACGGTATTAATGACAGAGCACTGGAACTAATAAGAGCATATTTAAAATAAAAGATACAAAAAGTTCATATTAACGGGACTCAATCTATAGGCGCGTTAGTGCAATTTGGTGTACCCCAGGGATCTATTTTGGGGCATTTTTTTTCTGATCTACATTAAAGATCTACCAGCCGTAATACAGAACGTATGTGAAATTGTGTTATTTGCGGATGACACATCTTTAATTTTTAAAGTGCAAAGAAATGACCCAGATTATGACAAAGTAAATAACACGCTTTCACTGGTTTACAAATGGTTCGACGCAAACAATTTACGTTTTTAATGCCAGTAAGACCAAATGTGTAAAATTTGTACTCCAAAATGTAAGATCTGCTCAAACTAATTCCGCTATAAAATTAAATAATGAGAAATTAGAACTAATTACTGAAATAACTTTCCTCGGCCTCACAATAGATTCTTAATTGCAGTGGGGTCCCAAATAACAAACCTGACAAAAAACTTAGTTCTGCAGCTTACGCTGTTAGGAAAATCAGACAGCTTACGAACGTAAAGACTGCGAGACTTGTCTATTTTAGTAATTTTCACAATCATTTGACATACAACATTTTATTATGGGGCAGAGCTGCTGACATTGATAAAATTTTTATTATTCAAAAACGTGCTATACGAGCAATTTATAACTTGGAGGGTAGAGCATCTCTAAGACAACTGTTTAAGGAGATTAACATTTTGACTGAACCAATATATATATATATATATATATATATGAAAATGAACCTACATATATATGAAAATATAATGTACGTCAGAAAAATATAGATTCATTTATAAAATAGAGATATACACAGTGTAAACACAAGAAATAAAAATAAGATAGCTGTACAAATGTTTCGACTACAAAAAGCATTTGCGTACTTGTTTACAACAAAATTCCTGAAAGTGTCAAAAAATTATACGAATCAAATTTTAAAAATTTTGTCAAAAATACCCTACCGAGAAAAGCTTATTATAAGATTGCGGAATATTTTGCTGACAGTTCAGTTTATTACTGTTATAACAGGACTTCAGAATTAAATTCAACTATTTCAATGTTATTCTCCATTTCTTTATTGACATTATTAATTTGTTTTTGACATACATATATTTTTCAAATTTTTAGTTATAAAAATAAAATGTTTATATTTTTTAATTATAATAATATGCTATTTCATAATTTATGTTATGTTATTATTAAGTAAGGCATTATTGTCTTTCAAAAAATGTACTCAGATACTTATTTTAAATAAAAATGAAATGAATATATAACAACCTTTAATTTATTTTGCCGCCTTGTGGCCCTTGCCTCCCTAAAGGTTGCCGACCGCTATTGTGGTTACTGTTCTTTAACATTTTTATAGTACGTATACCTATATAAGAAGTGTTTTTGCAACTTTCTAGATATAGAACCACGGGGGTAGTACAACGTTCCAATATGAAAGACTTCACCATAACTGCTTTAAACTTTGAAGAACAAATTGCTGAACTACAAAAACGTCAAGAGTCCCTATCCTACAGGCGAGCGCCATACAAATGTACCGTCTGCTACACCGGCTTTCAACTGAAGGGTTGTCTGGATAACCACACCGCGAGACACAGTGAGGTCAGTAAATCTTACAGAGCTTCCCACATATTAAAGTTCCACCATATTCCCCATGTTAGCTCCGGTCTTCTTTGTAAAATGTATTATCTGAATTCCTGCCAAGAAACTCGTCGGACGCGAGCTATAAAAAATAAACGGACTATTACCAACAAAATCACTGATGGCAGGGTGCTGTGCTTTCACTCGTCCGGTTTGGCGTTCCTCGCCCTTGTCTATTACTGCTGCCATAATGACAGTGTCCTCTTCCGACTTGCACGATAGGCTTAATACCCAGGCCACAGGACAGCGACGCACCTATAACATCTATGGTGTCTATCGACCGCTGTTGGCTTTACCATCAGGGGAGCCTGTACTTCTGTAATCACATATAAAAAATAATTTCTTAGCTTTCCCGTGAGAACTCGTTAAGACATCAGAATAAGAAGAAACCTTCTCCACACGAGACAAGTTTGGTCGAATTTGGCTAACGTCTAACTTTAACAAGTTTGTGTGAAAGTCCCATTTTACTGCCCGTTCTAAAACAAATCGTGTGACCAATATGGACTTTAATGAATTCGTTCACTAGTTATTGAGTTTAAAATTTAAATCCAAATAAAATTATTTATGCTCCGGTCCAATTCATTTATTATGCACTATTTTTCTGTTTTGCGGCGCCACAACATTTTTTTTTGGCGGAAAATTTGCAAATTAAATAATTTTATTTGGATTTTCGCAAAGTAACGTATCAAGTTTTTGAGTTTATCGCGAACAGACAGTCAGATAGTCGCGAACGAGAGACTTTGTTTTAAAATAGGTACTGATTTCATTTCATTAATTTTTTTTCGTGTCATAAATTATAGAAACATGGCCAATACGAGTGCTTCATCTGTAAAAAGAGGTTTATCTCGTATACAAAGCTGCGGCGTCACATTACAGCGTTACACACCGAGCAGTTCTCCTGTAACAAGTGTGACTACGTCACCAGAACCAAGTGAGTTGTGTTACATTACAGCGTTACATTTGCAGCGTTACACACCGAGCAGTTGTCTTCTAACAATTGTGACTACGACACTAGAACCAGGTGAGTTGTGCTATATGACAGCGTTAGTAGTTGCGCAGTCACATTACAGCGCGAGCGTTATACACCGAATACGTCATTTGAATTACTTGTTTTGTAGCACAGCGTTACTACAAGTTGCTGCGTCACGTTACACTCCGAGCAGTTTGCTTGTAACGAATGCGACTACGTCACTAGAACCAGATGGGTTGGTTATAGCGTTACACGCCTACTATTTAATGAAACAATGTGTATAGGATAGGAACGAAAGAAAGATATTGGACTAAGGTCGAATTCTATTTTGTTTTTTACCAATCTTTATTTTAATTTTTCTTACATTTTTAATGTTATCTGTATTATATTGTAACTCCCTGTTGCAACTAATACCATTCATGTTTACTGTCTTCAGAAGCACAGCAATGAAGCACCAAAATTGGCATATGGGTAAGCAGTACCCATGTCCACATTGTGAAAAGGTATTTAGGTAAGTTTTCAAGCTTTGTTATTGCTATTCTATATAATAGGTACATATATAAAACAGCGGAAGAGTGAGTGAGTGAATTCTGAACAATGATGATATTTAAAAAAATAGGTGTAAGCAACAAATACGCCACAAAAATGGGCGGCAGCACACATTTTGTTTTTTTATTTTTATTTTTGGACTGTCTGTTTAAGTTTTACGCCAAATCTGATCGTACTGATCGTGACGAGTAGGTACTTTATAATCCGAGGAATTATAAGCAAACGTTTTTTCCCGGTTACTTAAAGAGTTACTTTCGTTTTTACTTATACACAAACGCGCAGTCTGATTTCATTTTTTGTTTAATAGGGATATTCTCGGAATTGAAAGTTCCAGTTTATATGTTTTGCAGGTTTGAAATTACAGAAAAAAAACTGTTATATTTTAAAAGCAAACGATCACAAAAATGTTATTTTAAAAATACAAAAAATGATCTTTTCAAAATACAAACGATAATTAATTATTAATATGGAAATATTCTTTACTAAAAAACCAAAGTAACAACATTTAGCATCACCGCAAGTTTAGGCTGACGAGACAAAAACACGAACCCCGGCTGTAGATAAATTGCTGTTCTTATTATGTTGTGCCTAGACTAGACTTCGAGATGATTCTTCTCTATTGTACATATAGGTTTTGTAGGGGGTTCATTATTTTTTTAAATTTAAAGTTTATTTTGTGTACATTTAATTCTTTAAATCCAGTATCTTAAATAATAGTTATACTCTTACAAATAATACACTCTTATAAAAAATACAAAGTCTGATATGTAAATATTATATTTGATATTTTCCATCGTCGGCGCTTGGTAAAACTTCCAAATATTCATATTTTTCAATAAAGAAACACTTGTACTGTTTTACGTATCACTTATACTTTGTTATTTTATAAATAGCCTACCGGTTTCGCTTTTTACAGCATCATCAGGGCTAGATTACTGAACAATCTCTTTGAATAATAAACATAAATTAATTTCATAGTGGGTAGATACAAAAAAACCTAAATGCGTAATACAATGGGGTTGCAAGCTATTGATTTTTTCCCCACTGAATCGGGAAATTAATCCAATTTGAGAAAACAATAATAAATAACATGTTAATTACCTCCATTTCATTAATTATTTACTAAATTTAATTTGCTATTTATACATATGTAAAACTTAATTATTTATGCTTAAGTCAGTTGAATAAAAGAAAAATAAAAGGAAAGATAATAAATGTCCATGTCAAAATTAAAAAAGTAACATTAAATTAAATGTAAATGTCAAACAAAAAAATGAAAAATAAGTAATTAATTATATAATTAATTATTAAAAGTTAAATTGTTTAAATTAAAATAATATAATTACATAGGAAAAATATTTAACATGAAAATATATTAACATAAATATTCAAGAATATGTCAATAAAATAAGCATTAAGCAGTCAATAAAGCAATAAAAATAATTATAATACAACTGAAACGTTATTAAATGAATTTATGACAAAAAATTATATTACTTATTAGATCATATTAAATTACTAGAAAATATTTAATAGGGGGGATGTGTTCAATTCTATTTGGTTATTTAACAATTGTTGATTGGTTTTTCTTTTATTAATTTCTAAGGCTTCTAAAGCATTTAGCCTTCTACCTTTATTACAATAATGTAGGACCGAAAAATTTTTGTAGGATTAAATGCATGACCTTCGTCCCTCAGATGTTTGCCAAATGTAGACTCCCCTTTACCAGTACGCCAATTTCTTATGTGTTCTTTTAATCGTACTGAAAAAGACCTCCCAGTCTGTCCAATATACTCTGCTTTACATCCCTCACATTCCAACCAATAAACACCGCTACGCACCATTTTTGATGTCCTAGTTTTGTGATTTAATCCACAATTGTTAAATGACCAAATAGAATTGAACACATCCCCCCTATTAAATATTTTCTAGTAATTTAATATAATAAGTAATATATTTTTTTGTCATAAATTCATTTAATAACGTTTCAGTTGTATTATTATTATTATTATTGCTTTATTGACTGCTTAATGCTTATTTTATTGACATATCTTTTAAGGGGCCGTTCATAAAATACGTTCGCATACAAGGGGGGGGGAGGGGTTTGGCAGAGCGTGACAAGATGTGGCAAGGGGGGACGGGGGGTATACGGCAACGTGACGTTCGCCGTTTATTATTTTTTTGACATGAGCGCTAGCTCTGTGGCGCGACTCTAGCGGCGTTGCGATCCGTCACAACCGATTTCTTTGTTTTTCCAATACTTGAGATAGTAACGCTTCCACGTACCCTGCGCTCTCGATTCAATAACAAATGAAAATACTGTTTCTTATGTATTTATTATGTCAAAATCTGTTATAACAACATCGAAGGGACTACTCATATTAAGTCGTAAAAACCGATAGTCGTAACAACCGGTGACAGGTATTAATAGGAAAGATAATATGTATATTCATGTAGGAAATTAAACCGCATTTTGTTTACTTCAATACAAACGTATAATATAACAGAACAATATTATTTTTCCATCATTTTTGTATGCATAAAATCGGTAATTTGTTTGTTTGAAACACTTCTGTCGTGCATACACATTTTGTAATTCACGTTGGATTTTAATCAGCGTATCGTCACAATTTCCCTGCATGTGAAACTCTTCATTAAAGAGAACAATGTTTCGTAATACACTAACAGCAATGAGACCGTCAATCAAAATTGTCACTGTAAATTGTTATTAGGAGTCTTCCTGTTCCTTGTGTAAAGATAAGTAACAAACTGACTTAAGAGATATGACGAAGCGGGCCTTGAGGCTACGGTATGCATGTGCTTTGTTTCTAAGATTTAAAAAAAGACCCTAAACTTTATTTACTTTTACGATAATAGCCATTGACTGTGCCAGATACTGTGATACTGTGCCAGATGTGGATACAGTTACCTATTCACATTGTTTACAATACAGCTGAGCCGGTCGTTCTACAGATATAATTGTTCGAAAACATTAACCAGATGTGGTCGCTTAATGCGGTATGTCGTAGTAAACAATGTCTTAAAAACCAATGTTTTCGATAAGGCGGTCATATAATATACAGCCAGGACCTTTGATTTTGGTCAGTTTAACCGGTATGTTGTTCTAAACGATGTCGCCATAAACGGTTTTGACTGTATTTTATTCCTTCATTCGTCATTTAGTAGTGAACTAATACAGACGCTTTTTTCATCTTCTCAATTTAATACTCTTCAGTTAATTACATTATACTCTTTATTGCTGAAATTTGTCACTTCTGATTTTAATAGTTGAGATACATATAAGAAAACAATGACATCGATAAGAGGTGAACTCTATCAAAAATTATTTAACACTTATAAAAAGTGTTATCCGGATAAAAAAATCCAAGATCGTACAAGAAAATGTCAATAAGATTTGGAACGATCTCAAGCAAGAGTACAAAAGTGATAACAAGCAATTTGAAGTGAATATTCAAAATAATATTGAATCTTTAAATCAAAAAATAACCCAGAACAAAGCTAGAAATTTAACGTTTTTCACAAGTCTTAAGGTAAGTCAAGAAACTTTTTCTATACCCGGTTTATATCATCTGGATTACATCAATACTACCCTAATTAAAAAAAAAAAGTATTGAGACAAAGTAAAAGTATAAAAAAAATGGTTTTTTAGTTAATCCAATAATTTTCAAAACTTTTTTCTTTATCTCAATATTTTTTTTTATTCAGGGCTACTAGCGATTTATATTATTTTACTATTCTGAATAATTTTATGTGTACATGATTTTGATGAATCGATAATTATGATCATAGGATAAGAAAATTAAATAATTTCAGTGTAGAATTATAGTGTAAACAAGCCTGTATAAGTCTCTATTTTATTCATTCAATTTTAATATATACTTATAATCAATTCTTTGTTTTTAGCCACAAAATACAGCTAAATATGGACCTCAAGCGTCGACGAGTAAAGAAGATCTTTCAATTAAAAAAACAGTCTCTGTTGAAAAAAATTTCACCTTGTGACGAACAAATATGCAGTTCAAAAATAGCTACACCCGCCCAAGATGAATGCAAAAAAAAAAATTTAGTTATGAAATCAAGTTTAAATTCATTACTTCTACAAAGAGATTCTGGATTGTCTACACCTGGACTTAATAAAGAAATAAAAAAATTAAAAGAAAAAATAGAAACTGAAAAAAAATCTCTCAAGCGTAAACAATTAGCTCAATAAAGATCATCGAAATCCCGTGCAATAAAAAAAAAGAAAGCTTGACGATATTTGTCTTGAGTATCCGGATGTCGCAGAAAAATTAAAAATAAGAAGCAATCCTGGTCGGCCGAGCTTAGAAGAGGATCAGCCAGACATATTGCAAACTATCATGAAAATTGCCATCTTTGGTAGTTCTGCTGATGAACGACGAAGAACTGAGACAGTAAGAAGCTGTAAAAATTTAGATCAGTTACACGAGCAATTAAAAACTTTGGGTTTTCAACTAAGCAGGAGTGCTACTTACTTACGACTTTTACCACGAAATACATTTTCTCGTGAAGGTAAGAGACATGTACTTACAGTTCCAGTGAAATTAATTCGTGCTCAAAATGACTTGAAGAAAAAACATATTGATACAGAGTTTGCGACAGCTTCAATTAGATATTTAGAAAGTCTTGCTTCTTTTCTTGGACCCAATGAAGTATTTTTTCTTTCTCAGGATGATAAAGCCAGAGTTCCGATCGGACTCACAGCAGCTTCAAAACAAGCGCCATTACTAATGCACATGCAATATAGAGTTTCTCTTCCAGACCATGACTGGGTTGTGGCCGCTAGACATAAATTGATACCGTCTGTATACGCTGGTATTGTTATTGAACCGAATGGTTTTAGGAATCCTTCAAAAGTAACCTATTCAGGACCAACATTTATAGCTATTCGGAGTGGCAAGCATTGTAGTTCGACTGCCAAGACACATGCCAATGATTTAAAAAAAATTTTTGAACTGGAATCATTTCGAAGTTTCGCCTACACCAACACTGGATCTACAAAACCTGTAGTAATCATTTCTGCTGATGGGGGTCCTGATGAAAATCCTCGCTACGCAAAAGTAATATTTTATGCTATCAAGCATTTTCGAGAATTTAATTTAGATGCTTTATTTGTTGTTACCAATGCACCGGGTAGGAGTGCTTACAATCGTGTGGAAAGAAGAATGGCTCCGCTAAGTCATGAGCTTGCTGGCTTAATTTTGCCTCATGAGCATTATGGATCGCATTTAGATTCTAACGGTAAAACCGTAGACAAAGATTTGGAAAAAAAAACTTTGAATATGCAGGGACAACTTTGGCTAGTGTTTGGAAGTCATTAAAAATCGATAGTTATGATGTACATGCAGAGTATATTATACCAGAAGAAGAGGTTAGTGAAAATGTAGAAATATTAATCGATGATTGGTACTGTAAACATGTTCGTGAATCACAATATTTATTGCAAATTTTGAAATGCTCAGACGAAGACTGCTGTGGCCAATATAGAAGTAGTTTGAGAAATTTAATTCCAAACGGATTTTTGCCTCCACCAATTAAATTACAACAAACTCAAAACGAATTAATGGTATCGCAAGTGAATTCTGATGATGGCACATATCTTAACCTATTTGCTCGTCTTGCTGTGAAACTTCAGCCTGAAGTTCCGGATTTTAAACAAATTTCTTACGATTGGTTTTGTCCGTCAGTCCACGATAAATTGGCGAGTAGAACATGTAAAGAATGTGGCCTATATCACACATCTAACAAAACCTTACTACAGCATTTAAAAAATTTACATCCAAAACAAAAAAGAAAGGCTGAAGTAGTTTGGCGTGTACAACCAACTCGTATTGCAGCTCGGCGAGCTCAAGAGCTGTTATGCATAATAGGAGATGAAAATGATGGTACGGAAGATGCAGAATGGTTAGATGACAATGAAGTGTTTGAAAATGAAGAAGAAGATGGTGCAATACCGATTGTAGATATTTCGGCCCATTTAGAAAATCCTTGGACTTCTGAATAATAGAAATATTATTTATTATTTATATGTACGTTGTCAAAGACATTTATTAATACATTTAAATTTTATTATAATAACTAAATAAATATTTTTAATTTTCAGAATTTGTGTGACGTATGTGTGACGTATTTTATGAACGGCCCCTAATATTTATGTTAATGTATTTTCATGTTGGATATTTTTCCTATGTAATTATATAATTTTAATTTAAATAATTTAACTTTTAATAATTAATTATATAATTAGTTACTTATTTTTTATTTTTTTGTTTGACATTTACGTTTAATTTAATGTTACTTTTTTAATTTTGAAATGGACATTTATTATTTTTTCTTTTATT
>NJDD01001936.1:26148-37746 GCA_002245505.1 Calephelis nemesis
TTTACGTTTAATTTAATGTTACTTTTTTATTCAACTGACTTAAGCATAAATAATTAAGTTTTACATATGTATAAATAGCAAATTAAATTTAGTAATTAATTAATGAAATGGAGGTAATTAACATGTTATTTATTATTGTTTTCTCAAATTGGATTAATTTCCCGATTCAGTGGGGAAAAAATCAATAGCTTGCAACCCCATTGCATAACGCATTTAGGTTTTTTTGTATCTACCCACTATGAAATTAATTTATGTTTATTATTCAAAAATCTTGTTCAGTAATTTAAGTTCTATCCCTGATTATGCTGTAAAAAGCGAAACCGGTAGACTATTTGTAAAATAATAAAGTATAAGTGATATGTAAAACAGTACAAGTGTTTCTTCATTTAAAAATATGTAAATATTATATATAATATCAAAATTTTAGAATTAAATTATTACGTCAAATGTTATGTCAACAATTCAAATAATAACAAAGTACCTAGAAAATATGTTTAAGTAACAGACACAGCTCTCTCGCAATGTTGTGTTTGGTATACATTATTTTCCAGTAATTACACAACGTGCGCGTCTCACGTGCGTCTCGTCCATCCCTCCAAATATGCGTGCGAGCTCTGCGGCTACACCTTCATAAGCCTTAGAGGGGTCTACATGCATAAGAAAAAACGCCACAACACTGAAGATGCGGTAGGCTTTGCGAAGATTTTACTCTTTATTCATTGTTTAATTTAAGTCTTAAAAAATGGGCCTCACCGTGTGGCCAAGGTACGACGTGTGTGTGATATATAAGGTATATATTGGGATTCTCTGAATATTTCATCAGTTTCAATTTTTATACTACACCGTAATCATTAATTGGAAAAGTTGTTTTGGTTATTTCGTCCTACTCGGTGAGAATGTATTAAATCGGTGATAGCAACTGCCAAAAAGATTAAAAATTTGGGTAATAATTAATTTCTCCTTAAATTCAGTATGTTTTAATTATAAATTTATGTGTATTACTAGCTGTCCGGTACGTGCTCCGCTACGTATAAACTAAAATATAAAAAAATATCGTAACATCAAATTTATATTAAAACAAAAATATATTTTACTAAAAACCTAACCCAAAACATTTGTACAAACAATATTTTTTGTTTTTCTATTTTGAGCATGAATAAACAACTCTCTAACCGACTCTGGAACAGGCAACATAAAGTTGGCCACGTGAAAAACATTCCTCCAAATTCACACCACAACCGTGTTTGCCCTTGGACCTTGTTAAATGTCCGCATGAACGGCATAACACAACAAAACAAAAGAAGAAAAAAAAAAACTGAGAAAAGTTTCAATGTGATAGCACAATTCCCTTCTGAAAAAAGTTTCAATTTGATTAAGAAAAACCCATTATCAAATTGATCCGCCTTTTATTGACCTTTCTACCGATTTTATGTGCATTTGACATAAACCATCTACTAAGTAGTCTAAACAAAGCCTAAACATTTGGTTTGGATAGCTGAGCTCGTTCATGGGTTATAAAATTACAATGAAATGGGGCATTGATTTATAAAGTAAATTAAAATTAATTAATTGATGTATAAAGTCGTAATGTTAACGTTACAACTATTCAAAAGTAACCTAACCGCCGGAAGCGACATCAATTTTAATATTATGTTTTCTAAGATGCTTTAATATATTTGTTAAATTAGAATATACTATATCTTTAATTAATCAAAAGTCATACTTAATCCAACTTTTTTTTCCAGATCCGGCTTGAAGGACCATTCTGTGAGTCTTGTGATATAACATTTGCAAGTCAGGAAGCTTACGAGCGGCACTTGTCTTTGTCCACACAACATAATAGTGGACACCATCATCGGTGAGTCTCGTATGTTATACTTCACATAAGAGAATGGGATGGATTTTATAAGCGTATGCAAGCGAGCTTATTTCTTCGACAGTCTACAGCTTGACGGATCATAGGTAACGTTAGATTCGACTCAATTGTGAGAATCAGACTGGTTATTAATTTCTTATACGTGGCGGTTGCATACGTGAAAAGTTTAATGGATTTTTCTGTGTTTTTGTAGGTAGCAGTGATGTTGTTTCTATTTCAGTTTTAATTGTTCAGTTTCGCCTCAACATAATTAATAGATCAGTTTTCAGATTACACGTTTTATATCTATAACAAACAATACAGTAAGTTAGTATTTATCAGCCTCTGTCCCCGACGAAGTAGACAGATTAACAACCAGGACACCCGAGATTAGGCAAAGGTACAATAAAAGGTGTGTGGAAAATATATATAAAATAAGCTTCTACTTTGATACTCCGAAACCCAATCGTTTTGGCGAAATAGTGATATTGGATTTCCGGAAATCAATTTCCGGAATCAATATCTAATAAAAAATAAAATAGGTATATTTGTATGGTAGATTTACAGCCAATGTTAATAATGTATCTCAATCTAATGGATTTCAAGCAATATAGATAGTTGCGTATCCGCCGGCCTATCCCATATCTAATTGCCATATTTATCCAATCCACAGATATGTTATTGGCAAGCGATAACATAAAAATGGATCAAAATATCAGTCTTGGACAGCGAGTTTTGGATTAGGATTGATTATTAATATTGGCCGTTATATTATCATACAAGTGGACCATCGGCAAAATACCCGTGGTCCACCTTTGCGGTCTCCTCAGGGGAACCAAAGCAGGTTTAGATTGCGTAAACTCTCAAATAAGTTTTTTCTAATTCCAGAAAAAGTAACCTTAACAATCCACACCGAATGAACCGTCCAGGTGGGGAAAAGTTCCCCCCTCCCCCTCGAACCAGATGCAGTGACAAATTCAACCCTATTTCATGTGAAGTGGTGAGTGTTTAATAGTTGTATAATCAAGTTGCAACTTTAAATTAAATTTAGTACTTAAGCGACTTTTTACCTGATACTGCCGCCGTAAGGCTTGTATTTGCTATTGCCTTATGTGTTATTTTAATTATGTGTTATATTGAAGGTTAGCCGGTATAGGGTAGTGATGAAATCAATAATGTCTACTGTGTTTCAACCAAAACGTTGCTGCTGTTTTGTATCATTGCATCATTTTATAGAAAAAAAAGCGTTTTATAGAAAATCTAAAAAAATCAACGAAATCAGTGTCGCTATTGACGCTTACTTCCAAAGAACACTAAATCATCGTTTCAAAGCTTAAGTTTTTTTTTACATATATTATTATACTATATTCCTTTCTCAGTGTGATAAGAAGCTCAGCGGCAACAGGGAATACAACTCGCACATTAAAACCTACCACCCGGGCCACAACAGGACCAAGTACGCGACAGTTCGGACCACTATGTGCGAAATATGTGGCAAGATATATACGGTGAGGTTACACCACGCGCAAACATGCATGCACATACACTCATATATTTTCGAAGTCCGTCAAAGTTCGTTCGACAAAAGATGAGGGTACACAAAACTTGTTCCAACGTGACGATTTTTAACTAATAAGCTACCTGCTGAAATTGCAGGTAGATATTTGTTTGATAAAAAACATTTCATATGTAGATTTTTTTCACTATTCTAATAGCTATTAGCACCAGACCAAACACCAAAATTATAATTTTATCATAATATTAATCGTGAAATGTGTTTTGGAGGTTATGATCGCATTTTGTTTGGGATGACTGTATTGGCCAGAGCATTATTTAATTAATAGACAATAGTCGATTACTGTGACTTGGTTTTATTATAACACTAGCTGCGCCCCGCGGTTTCACCCGCGTAAGTCCCAATCCCGCGGGAACTCCGGGATAAAAAGTAGCCTATATGTTATTCTGGGTCTTCAGCTACCTACATGCCAAATTTCATTGTAATCGGCTTTGTAGTTTTTGCGTGAAAGAGTAACAAACATCCATACTTCCATACATACAAACTTTCGCATTTATAATATTAATAGGATAAAACCAAGTGGTTACATATTCGTAACAGTGATCATATGGATCATCGCCCTAAATTTTTTCATTCTCTTTATTGTCAAGCTGTAGGTTTGGGCATTTCCAAGAACATATTCTTCCCACTGGCCACTAGTCACTTGCAAAAATTTACAAATGGTGTCTTTTGTTAGTATTGCTATGCTTATGCTTGCCTTTCAGGGTGAAGCAGGTTTGAAATTCCACATGATGAGTCATACGGGGGAGGCGAACTTCAAATGCAGCACGTGTGGGAAGCAGTTTAGCACGCAGTTCACACTGAAGCAGCATCAGACTGTCCACTCACAAGTGCAACACAAGTGTCCGCATTGTGAGAGAGGGTTTAGTTTCGTACAGAACCTGCAGAGGCACATCAATGCTGTAAGTTAATTATAGTAATTATATTATATAAGTTCTAATTTGAAGTTTTGAACTTCGTTCCAACCTGAGCCTCCAAATAGACAATTAGTTCACCTGCTGGCAAACGATGTCTGCCGATCACGGGCAACGCGTAACACCAGGCATATCACAGGTGCTTTTCCACCCTTTTAGGAATGAGTACGCTCATTTCGTGAAGGTTCTTATCTCCTTAATACCGCCTTTCGTAACCGGTACCGTCAAGGTGTTGTGCGAAATAAAAATGTCTTAGAATTTGCACGACAGAAGGCCGCCATTCATCAAGGTGATAGCCATGATACCTTAAACTAAGCTGTGACGGCGACTTCCTAAGGTGAAACTCAGCGGCGGGAAATAAACCCAAAAACTGCTGAGAGCATTTCCCATGACATGACATACGCGGTAGAAAACGATAAGAAACTCAACAATGCCAATGGGTAGTTTTTAATATGCTATATGGTATATAATCTTCCCAATAACTGGCTCTTTGCTGAACAGGTTATTAAATCTCAAAAGTAATTGGCTGTTACAACCTTGGCCATACCAAAATTATTTAGCCATTTGAGCCTAATCCAATTATTGAACTTTCACTGTCGTAGTTAAATATTGATTTGTAATTTTAAATGTCATGTCATAAGTAAGATAACTACTCTATAAAATTTAATTAAACCTGTAATGATAGCAATCTTAACGAGATACATAAAAATATAAATAAACATTTAGCATCATGCTGAACAGAGTATTGATTGCTGAATTGGAGTACACCATACTCCAATTTTGACAGCGGAGAAATTTGAATCGCAAATGGCAGTCCGTACTAGCTACGTATTGAAACGTAGTTACTAGGTAGAACTTGAAATCGCGGGACAAATTATCCCGAATGGCATCTACATATTACTTATATTAGTTAAAAGCTCACCGAGTCGTGCATCGAGAGACACAGTCACAAGTTCACAGGAGAGCAGGTGAAAAGGTCCGTTTCGTCCCTCTTCATCACAATTCTGAGAGTGAATGAATGAATGCGTTTTTATTTAAATTGAGTAGACATTGTATAAATTTTTTGAATGTCAAAATTCTAAGAATAATATACATTTTAGTCGAGTAGATATAGGATCCATAATTTTTATCCAACCCAAAACTCGTATTGATATTATGAGATTTGTATACTACACCCGGACTCTGAAGTCGATGACACGTTTGAACTCTTCAGAGTCCGGCGTACATGGTGTACGATATCGCCCTTTCAGCGATAATTTCCACATTGTTTGGTGTGATCTCAATGCAGTTTTTCCTCAATCCCTTGACAAGCGATTGTCCTTGCGAGAAGAATGTGACTTAAGAAAGTAGGATAAGTAGTCTTTACACAACCATACCCTATCGTCATCCACGTTTCTATAGATTTTCTTTAAAATTAAAAATATCTTCGGTTCCTCAGGTGCTGTCGGGTGCATTCATATTCATATCATATACAGTGATATTCACTTCACTCATGTAGGTAATCTCTAGAAGTATATTGTGTTAATAAATAATCCTAAAATAAAAAAATAAAACGAAAGCCCTTTTTCATTATAGTACCTTTACAAAACCTTTACATTACAAGGGTAGATTGAAAGTATTCGGCCTAACCAAGAAACTAAACACATACTAAATCATTATTTTTATTTTTCTGCATAATCACCACCAAGCTCGATTTACTTTTGCCATCTCCCATTTAAAGTATGTAGACTGTTGAAAAAAAGGATTAAATAAATAAAAAAAATAATAATACGCGACGATTTAAGTTTAAAATCATATTCTTCCTTAGAGTCAAATTATGCGTCTATTGCTGATTTGATCCTGTCGATTGTCAAAAATCTTTAACCTCCCAAGAACTTTTTTTTATGTTAGGGAACAGGAAGAAGTCTGACGGTGCCAGATCAGGTGAATAAGGTGGATGAGGTAATAGTTCAAAACAAAAATAATTGTGGTTGTACAGACGTGTGAACACGGGCGTTGTCTTGATAAAGCAGGATTTTTCTTCTGAGCATTCCTAGACGCTTTTTTTTAATTTTTTTTTTATAAATGACGTAGTAAGATAGTAGTAATCAAAGTTTATTCTCTGACCCCTTTGAATATAATCAATCGTAATCACACCCTTCGAGTCCCACAATACTGAAGCCATTACTTTATTTGCCGAAAAATCGTCTTAGCCTTTTTGGGGAAGATGAACGTTGTTTTGTTTCTGTACAGTAATAAACCCATGTTTCGTCTATTGTAATAAGGCTATTCCAAAAACCATCTGTATCGGCTCCTATTGTGGAAACCCAATTCATTGACTATGATATTTTCAGTTTGTTCATAAAAGGTGATTATAATCTCGCCTATCTCTCTGATTTTTAATCTGCGGTCTCCCATACTTAATTAAATCGAGTATTTTTTATATTTTCGTCAATAGTGGACGTCGCAGGTTTCCCAGATTGGGATTCATCTTTCATGCTCCCTTTGTCACGTTTAAACGCTGCTATCCATTTTTGACGAATTAATAAAATAGAACAGAATCCCCTTATGTACTGGTTAAATCATCATGGATGGCTTTCAATGGTAGCCCCTTTTTGTAGATGTATTCAATGACGGCAAAATGCTCGACTTGCTTCATTTGCAGAAAGTAAGTCCGATTGCTTTACTGAAAAATGTATAAAATGACTACAAATTATTGCACACATTTTGAACAGCACACAATTGATTACTCTGAACTGAACTGAGTAATGTGAGTAGATTTTATTTTTAACAAAAATCCGCATCGAACATGATACATCCGATCAAAAGTTATGATGCAGACGTGAGAGAGTCACAGAACCGTTGAACAATCGTCAGGTGCACGGCGGCGTGCGGCGGCACCGGTGCGACATCTGCGGCAAGCTGCTGGCGTCCGCCGGCTCCCGGCGCGACCACATCTCGCACGTCCACCAGCGCCTGCCGCGCCCCCCGCGACACCGGCCGCCGCGCACCCGACACAACACGCACCTCTAGCACGCACGCTTTACACCTGCTTTTTGGTGTTCAATTTCAAATACGTTTTGAGGAATAGGTCATTCAAATACTTAAAAAATAACAATAACCATCAAGATCTTTTTAAACAGCGGACAAACATCGTGACAGGAGATTTATATATATTAAAATGAACTATTTCTCTTGGTCATCGCATCAACACGTGAACGAATGGACCAATTTAGCTTGTTATTTCTTTTTTGTTTTTTTTTAATTACTGTCAGCAGAAGATATACGGTGTGAATAAACTATATGAAGAAAAAGTGGCTTAGCTTTTATAGAGCTGAACGACAAAAAATGAGACGGGTTTCTTAAGCGTGAGATATAGATATTGCCAAATCACGACGGCAGACGAGACTTCGTAGAACTCTAACCCATAAAGAAATAAACCTACCGCTAATATTATTTTGATCTCAATCCATTTTTACATGTTCATCATTGTTACAGGTTACGGTGAAATAAAATGTGTAAAATATGTAAATAATATAATAATTTATTCCTGAATAAACAAAATACAAAATGTTGTGTTTCTGTTAAACCTTTTTAATCCCCGACAGAAAAAATATTTCGATAAATTGTATTTTGCTTTACAAAAGTATCAATAATGATCGTCAAAGTAAATAAAATCGGTTCGTCGGTCGGTCGGTCGACAAAGTAAAAAACTTGTTTTAGTTCATTACAATTTTCATCTCGTATGCAATACAGTGGTTGCGGTTTACACCATTCTAAACTGCACAGCGCCATCTCTTGACGGTGAAGTACAACTATGTTAAGGTTTGGTGTTACAGTACATCTATTTAGATAAAAGAAAAGAAAGACGGGTTTGTTACAACACTTATAACTCGAGACCTGCTGGACCAATTTTCATGGTTTTTGATTCGTTGGATTTGTCTTCGCCCCGAATAGCAGAATACAATAATAAAAAATAATTATGAAAGATAAATCGTCTATATGAAAGTCGTGATAGTTAAACCGATTAAGCTGAAAATTGATGGAGCGGTAGCTTAGAACCGGGAAAAGGACATAGGGTAGGTACATTTTATCCCTTAAAACAGCGAGGAAACTAGGGAAAACGACATTTTAATTTTTCCCATACAAACTGAACGGGCCAAACAAAGTTCGCCAGAACAGCTAGTATTAAAATTAACCTACTTACTATATCTCGTTCTAAACAATTTTCGGTGGAAGTTTACATGGTGATGTAAATCATATACATTTTGAAGTGAAACTTCTTTAGAATCGTTGTGATATCAAAACGGGTGCAACGGAAAAACGACAGGTAAGAGACACAAATATATATTCATCTCATTCTTTTGTCGATTTACTGAAGTTTCACTTCTATCTTGTGTAAATCGCACACACACCTTTTTTTAGTTTTATCATTCTCTTATTTTAGAAGTTAATCCCCACAGGGTGGGGCACGAATTTTACCACTTTGTCCCTCGTGCAAACTATTCAGTTTAGAAAAAAAAAATATGATAGAAATATCAATATCATTTTGGAAGGCCTATCCATAGATATCCATAGGAAGGAATTTATTGTTATTTTTCTATATTTGTTTGGCAATCTTAATGTGATTCACAGAATATACCTACTACCAAAGATTAGTAAATATAAATATTGTCTTTGCTACTACTAAGTAAGTTTCAACAGCACAGCTCTTATAGTTGTTCTTTCTAAAACAACTAATACACCGAAACATGTATAATTGGGATAACTTGTTTAATATAATTATATGTAGGGGGAGCAGACATATACGACCCGCCCAGGAACTACTGGGCTGGTAGCCCGAGAGCTCACAAGTTGTGGGCGTTGGCTATTCCTCCATAGCAAGAACAGCCTCTATATATATCACCTGCGAGCGCACCTGTTGTACGGAATGCGAACCGACTGCATGTCTACTAGAAGCAACGATATGCAAATCGATATTGCGTTAGCTGCTATGCAAAATATGCTAATAACCGGCCAATTTAAATTTTAATATTTACTTTTATAAATATATTTAAAATAGTCTGCGTAAATACTTTATTTGTCACGTTACGTCATACCTAGTACGACTTATGACATCACCAACCTGCGCAAGCGATTGCGGTCGGCGTTCACGTCATAACCATGCATTTTGAATTTTGATTCGGATAAAATGGAAAGTGTTTTCGATTCCCAACCCTATCTCAAAATTTAGCTGATCCTTGAAATGTTACCCTGTATGTATGTATGTAGAGTATTTTAAACACATTTCAAAAGAAAACCCAGGATTCTACTAAACGCATAAATTAAGTGAAAAAACACTAAAAATATTTTAAAATTTTATTACTATTAACTATCATTAAATATTTGTATAAAGTTATAAAATATCGTTGTGATGCCTTAAACTGTGTTATTACCTGTAAAAAATAATCCAAATTATTGAAAAGTCGTATCGAAGAGAAGATTCAAGAAGAAGAAAAATATATGATTGTTGAAATGTTTTCATTGTCGATATTGTCATCTATCTCTATATCTTATCTATGGTTTAGAGCGAACTTGTATATGAGATCCACACTACGGTCAATATAAAGCGTATTAGTGAATTATGGACTATGCGGACAAGCGAATTTACGTACGACTCGTACCACTAGAGTCGTACGTAAGTTTTCCCGGTTTTTCTCTAAAAATTATGTTTGTTTCCCCCTAGCTATTAGTTAACACTTTGGCTGTGTCCGCAAAATAAAATTCAACAGTTCTCGCGGACACGACAACAAGATCTTAATCTATTATAGTCACATTCAATAAAATCGGTTGTTTTGATAACGGAATATAGCAGACACTCCCATTTGCAACATTGATATGGATCACATAATTGTTACATGGTACATTAAAATGTACCCGAGAGGATACATTTGAATGTAGTATTCACATTCAACAGTGAATCCTCATAGGTGTGTACAGGGTACTGGAACCGCTACGTACCGGGCGTGCCGTAGAGCTTGTCCCTATGGGCGCGCGCGCGCTGTCGCTTGGGTCGCGGCAGGCGCTCGTGCACGTGCTTGATGTGCTCCTTCCTGTTGCCCGCCGACGTGAACTTCTTGCCGCACACCTCGCACTCGAAACTGACCAGCCCGTCGTGTACCTGCCCGCCCGGTACACACAATCACACACAATGAGTTTGAGCAAGGAGGCCACCGCTTTACTCAAAACTCTGACATGACATTCTATAATGATTTATGACTAGTATAATGGTCCAAAAGTCTTAGCCTGTCCCAAAAAATAAAAAAAAATTTAATGTTGAATTTGACATTTTAAGTTGCAGGAGAAAATCTTATCTTGAAAAGGACAAAACAATCAAAATAAGGTACATTTGTTACTCACGCTCTTGACATGCCGTCTGAGGTTCGCGACGAAAGCAAATATTTTCTGGCAGTGCGGGCACCTGTGTTTGATACCGCTGTGTATGAGCTGGTGCTCACGTAAGGTGCTCGCGTAACAGAACGTCTTGCTGCACAAGTTACATTTGAATTTGTTCTCGCCGGTGTGTATCAGCATGTGCTGCTTTAGAGTTGCTTCACACTGAAATGTAAAAGCACAGTCACAAAGCTTACGTGTGCGTTACCCCAGCTAGAAAGTAGCACCTAGACTGATATGAGTGGGACAAATAATTAGTGCTCGATGTGCTGATGTGCGCCAAATAAAAAATTTGTGCATGTTGTCGTTATAGAAATAAACGGAAAAAACACTTCCAGCTGGGGTAACGTTACCCCAGCAAGAATAATGTAAACTAATTATCGGAGAGTTAAAATTTTTGTATGAGCAGAGAGCTTATATTTGTGCAAATTTGTGTGCTAAAAATAAAATTTGTGCGTCTTCAGGTTTTCGAGATATTGCGTTTCCTGCTGCGGTAACGTTTTGCAAAATCTACATACTTAATTTATTTTTTACTGTTGTTATAAATGTGTTTTTATTGTTATTGGCTTTTTCATTCGTAATTTAACCAATCTAATTTATGTTTATAAAATATGTACTATTTGTACAAATGTTACTTATCTTCTGTATGTTCGTTCACAAACAGTATGCAGAATAAGTACAGTCAATTTGGGTAACTTTGATTCGTTCAGGTAACTTTGACAGCGGGACCATGAACTATTTTCGATTATTTTTTCGCATGAAACCAACACTGTATTCATAAATGTATAAATGATTTGCAATTTCAAACAAACTTTGTAAATGCACCTTAAAAAAAAGTGAGC
>NJDD01001936.1:47105-59854 GCA_002245505.1 Calephelis nemesis
ATAATTATGTTATTTAAAAACTTAAAATAAATAAATAAACTAAATTGTCTAAAATAACAGAAAATGATTTATAAAACCGAGTAGGTTTTTTGCAAAAATAAATATGATGCCTAAAATAACTATTTCACGCGGACGAAGTCGCGGGCATAGCTAGTAATGGATAAATTTAATGTATGTCTAAGTCATTCTGAGTTTATGATGTCATCAGCATAGCCTTTCGAAAAGAATGACGACTGAAATAGGTAATTGAAGTCGGTTATTTATAGTCGGTATACATTCGTGTGGGCGTACTTGTAAATGTCTGCAGTGTCTGCGAGAGTGGAAATCTCACCGTGAATATCTTCCCGCAAACCTCGCACATGGTGGCCATGCCGGCGGCGTACTTGGTCCGGTTGTGTCCCGGGTGGTAAGTCCTGATGTGTGTGTTGTACTCTCTGTTCCCATCCAACTTCTTGTCGCACTGGCAAACATACATTGCTTTATATTAAAGCCGGTAACGAAACCATACAATTATAAAGCGCGTTTGCAACCACCTATAAACCAATCGCCACCACTACTGCTGCTGGTATACCACTTATTTTTGTATCTGATCGTGCGGACAACATTACTTCTTTGTACGATGTACCCATACTGCCTTAATAGTAAACGAATACATAGCCATAATAAAGTTAAGTTGATATTATAGTCTGTATCACATTGTAATAAAAACTATAATACCAGGTTGAACCTTGGAGTACTTTAATCCATGTTTATTAGTAATACAGTAAATCATTGAAAACTGCAGTTTTTCTATGTAGGTATGTGCCAGTGGAAACAGACCAATTGTCCTATTTCTCAACCTCACAAAAATCACTGAACCAAATATCAAGTACCAAATACCGTCTTCAAAAACAATAGAATCTTTGACTTATCCTTACTTCCAAGGCCACTTAGACCTAAGTGATAGTCAATTTATCTTTGTGAAACGACGGTTGGTGCTTCATTGGTGGTCTATAAAGAAGTTATTCTCAAATTCATTCTCAAACTCCGCGGAAAAGGATTAAGGGATCTACCTCAAAAAATAAAGTAATTGAATCATTCAAAAAAAAACAAAATAATGATTGCAAAACTACTCATGTTAAACTGTTTCCTCAAGTTAGTCAGTTCCAAGAACTAGAAATTTCATGTCAAAAGGAAACTGACTTGCAGTGTCGTAAATGTGTATCTGTTAAAAACAGTCGAGTAAGTATAACTCTCAAAAGCCATAAGAATGCTAAAGAACGGATTGTGATATTAGGTGACCAGAGAGTGCGTGGTTTATCTACAAAAGTCTTATGTAACAACAGGTACTCTGTTCAATCTACTGTTAAACCAAATGCTAATTCATCTTAAAGATTTTTCAGGATTATGTAGCAAAGATTATGCTATTATAGCAGTTGGCTCCAACGATTGTGATCCATACTCGGTGTTCACAAATGTCTGTAACACATTAGATAAATTAAGTAAGTGTAAATAAGAGTTTTTATAAAAATTATGCAAAATCGGTATTTAAATGCAGCAAAAATAAATTCCTATCTTTTCCTACAAGTAAAATTATCAAATTAAATAAGCAAAATTTGAATAAAATAGAATAACCCAATATTACATTTGCAGAATATAAACAAAATTTAGAAAAAATTGTGTTGAATAGAATAAATACAAGCTTAGCATCTAATCATTTTAAAAAAGGGCCTATTATTTTATTTAAAAAAAAGAAACTACTCAAAAACATAAAGATCAGAAATTAGTTCCTGATCCTACAGCAAAAAAAAGGTACTATACCCTACTACTTTAGGGAAAAAACAGCTGATAAATCATTAAATTTTACTAGTAATAACCAGTTTTTTCATTAATAAAGAACAATGCCCATAATTGACCTGAGAAATAGTTAACGTGAATAATGAAGTGAGGTATCTCAAAAAATTGCTGATTTTTTGTTATCATAAAATCACTCATTACTTTTGTTTTACTAAGTTTATAACTGGATGTTTTTAATTTGAAAGTCTTGAAAAACACATTTAAAATGACATAAAATGGCACATTAAACAACAGCTGTGATTATCTGTGGTTAAAGTGTTTGAAATGTTCTGGGGCCCTACCATGAACGCTTAAAGCAGTATTATTTCCATCTTGCTAAATGTCTGCCTTTATAAGCAACTTTATGGTATACGACATAAGGTTGTCTTTCTCGACTGACAATTAGTATTGTTGAAATAATACTGTTTTAAGAGCTTATGGTAACCCCCCTGTTCCACGATTATTGTTACCCATTACTGCCACCAGGTACCGTTTTTATAATAGTGATAAATGATTAGTAATATGTTAAAGAAGCTTAAACGTAATTTATAAGTAAAAATATGAATAATTGAACTACAAATACTTATTTTTAGTTGTATACCAAAATAATTATAATTTAAAATCATAATACAGAGAAAAATATTCTGTGTGAAAATGATTTATAATTTTGACAGTTGAGTCGCGTCGTGTCATGCGAGATTAGTTTGACATATTTGACAGACACAGATGTTACTTTGCACCATCTTTACACTTTAAAGTAACCTCAAAAAACATATAATCTCAATAGATTTTGCTTTCAACTCAAATAAGACAAAATGAATTAATATTCATTTCAAGTAAACAATATTACGTTGAAAGCAATAGTAGTGCTTCGTATACAACTTGTAAATAAGAAATCATTTGACAGGTTTTTCAATGTATGGACGATGGGCATTGTTCTTTAGGTTGCTGCATTAAAATATTGCTGGTGTATTAAATAAACGTGATTATCTTCAAGCCGATATTAGTGAACTGAGAGTCTCTTTAGGTAAAGTACATGTCATTTGTCTTTCTGAAACATTTTTAAAGCAAGGTTCTGAACAAAATTTTAAACTTGATGGATACTATACAGCTTCTTATTTCTCACGCAGTAACAAACGTCGTGGTGGCACCTGTATATTAGTGAGTAGAGAACTTATTTATAAAACTCTAGATTTACAAATACACATACCATATTCTTTTGAATGCTGTGCAGTTGAGATAAATCCTATTATATTAATATTATAAATGCGAAAGTTTGTATGTATGGATGTATGGATGTTTGTTACTCTTTCACGCAAAAACTACAAAGCCGATTACGATGAAATTTGGTATGTAGGTAGCTGAAGACCCAGAATAACATATAGGCTACTTTTTATCCCGGAGTTCCTGCGGGATTGGGACTTACGCGGGTGAAACCGCGGGGCGCAGCTAGTAAACTATAATTTAATAATATGTATATATCGTACTCCAAATTTAAACATAGATATCTCTCTTAATAATTTAAAACTTCAATTAGAAAATAGTACGAAAAATTCTAAAAAGAAATTTGTTTTATGTGGAGATTGGAATATAGATCTTTTACAATCTACCAATACTCATAAAAATTTAACAAGCATTTTGGAAAATAATAATTTATGTCAACATATTTTGAAACCTACAAGGAAACTTGCATGTTTGGATGTAATTTCTAGCAATTTAGATAATGTTTGCTCCGACACTCACATTCTTGGTTTCTCTGACCATGAAACAGCGCAAAGTATACAAGTAGACATAAAGCCAGTATCATATGGTAAACCAAAGCGTTTGTTTTGGTTTGAAACAAAGCGTCTCTTTGGACAAGAAAATATAAATAAATTTTATGAATGCTTATCATCTTTAAGTTTTAGTGAAGTTCTTACTAGTGATAATTGTGAAGTAACTTTTAATGAATTTCATGATACCTTAATGTTATTTTATGAATTATGTTTTTCAAAAAGTCAAAGTTAAGGTGTCAAATAAGTCAATAAAAAACAAATGGCTGTCCAAAGGTATTTTAAAGTGTTGTAAAGAAACCGTCAGTTATATTTAAATTATCTTTATTTCCAATTTAACAAAAAAGGAAATAAAATGAATTACATACGTTACAAAAAGGTGCTAAATGTATACTAGAGTCTCAGAAACGGGCATCATTAGAATATATTAAACAATCTTCTAATAAATGTAAAGCTTATTGGGACATAATAAAAAGTTCATTTCAAAATAAAATGCCTTTAGGAGAAATAGAAAAAATAAAATAAATAATTCAGTATATACTGCTTCTCAAGAAATATGTAATCTTTTTAATGAGTTCTTTATAAATCAAACTAAATATTGTAGTAAAAATCAGCCTTTTTCTACATATAGTATTAGATCTCATAATATTTCTAATCACAATAAAACTATGTTTTTAACAGCAGTAGATGAACATGAACTAATTAAGGTAATACATAATTTGAAAAACACAAGGGCAACTGGCTATGACAATATTAGCACAATAATATTAAAGAATGTAGCCAGTGTGATATCAAAGCCTTTGTCACATAATTAATTTATCATTTTTAGAAGGAAAATATCCTGATCGTTTAAAAAAGTCTATTGTCAAGCCATTATTTAAAAAAGGCGATATGTGTGATATGAACAATTATCGACCCATAACTTTTGTTCCAGTAATTTCTAAGGTTTTATTAAAAAAAATAATCAGTATGGATTTAGGAAAGTTATGCATGTTTTGACTTAGTTAAAAAAATAACTGAATGCCTAAGTAGTAAAAAGTTTTCACTTGCTGTATTCTTAGATATGAGTAAATTAGCTTTTGATTTTGTATCACATAAAATTTTGTTTGCAAAACTTGAGAGATATGGTATTAGAGGTAATTCATTAGAATGGTTTAAAAGTTAAGAGAATAGAAAACACTGTGTTCTTTTCAGTAAAATAAGTGGAAATCACAGGAAAGTCTATATTTCCAATTACCTTTTTAATGACTGTGGAGTGCCACAGGGTAGTGTTTTAGGGCCATTACTTTTTTTTAATTTACATAGATGATTTTCCTGATGCTATCATGAATCCATCTTATTTGCTGATGATACTACCCTTCTTATCGAGTGCAAAAAAAGAGGATTTATTTGAAGAAACAAGTAAAATTTTAACTAAGGTAATGGAATGGTTAAAAGGAAATAATCTTAAAAAAAATCTTACGAAGACAAAATTAGTTGAATTTCAAGCACAATTTCAGAGAGACTAAAAAATTAAATTAGTTGCATTCATGCAAGTCACTTTTTAAGTCTCTTAAAATATTACCTTTACCTTGTTTATATATTTTGGCTGTATGTATATTTGTAAAAAAACATCATCATTTGTTTCAAACAAATGCTGAAGTCCTAGGTTTATCACATTTCAGAAATAGTGAGAAACTCCCAAGTGCCTAACCAAAAACTCAATATTTGCAAAACTAATATATATTGCATGTCCATTCGTATATACAACCAGATTCCTGATAATCTTAAATAATTGCCATTAAAAAAAATTCAAAAGGTATTTGACTTGTTGTTAGATAAGACATATTATTGTGTCAAAGATTTTCTTGCAGACAAGCTTAAATAATATTAATAACGTAATGACGTTCCGGTTTGGAGGGTAAGGTAGCCGGTAAACTTATTTTTGCTCGAGACCTAACATCCCGGCCTCAGGTTGGCAACGCACCATAACCACCTTTGGTGTCTCTAGGCGACGTGAATCTCTTACCACCAGGAAATCCGTCTGCTTGTTTGCCTTCCAATATTATTAAAAAAAATAATAAAAAAAACAAGTCTTTAGAAGTTGATTTTTTTGAGCTGTAAAAAAGTAAAGAAACTAGGCAATTTTGTAGTTAGTGTCAGTCTCGTCAGTTTATCATAATAAGTATAATTTTGTTTACTAAAGATTTAAAACATTTGATTTTGATATTTTTAACTGACTTTTTCGTACCACTTTCTAGAAAGTACAATAAACCAGTACACTCCCGGGATTTTCCCGGGATCCCGGGATTAGCTGAACATAATCCCGAAATCCCGGGATTAGAAAAATCGACCGGGATCGAATCCTCTAGTCACGGCTTATCAATTTAAATATGAACATATAAAGAAATAGTCACTTCGGTAAAGAGAAAACATAGGAAAGGATCAAAGTATATATATATAACCTTCTACTCACCACTTCACAAGTCATTATTCTCCTTTTTTCTGGACTACGTTTATCTCTCCTTTTCTTGGGAGGTGGCGGGAACTCCGCCCCTTCAGGTTTGTTGAGGCGATACGGGTTGTTAATATGGCCTCGACTAAAACAGAAAAGAAATCTACATATACTGTGAAGGACCTAAATAAAATTAAACTAAACGATTCGTATCTATACTTAAGACTTATTTTTCCATTTCAACATTTTCATAATAAATAAATAATTTTATGTATCTATTGCAAAGCTTTTAAAAAACGTAATGTTTGTTTTTCGTTTGTACCAAACCACAGAAGTATTTTTTCGTCTTTAAGGCTAGCTGGGAAGCAGGTTGATCATGTACATTAAATGTCACGTTTTTACAAGTAGTTGCAGACGATCCATAATATCAATTACAGATTAATCTTCGTGACGCACTTAAGAAAGTAATTTACGTAGACCCCTCTCAGAAAAACAATACAAATAAACAATGTTAGGGTATTTCACAAAGCCACCAGTGTGTCTTAAAATAGTAGCTATAAACTCACTTGTGTGCTTCTTTGTTGTGTATTGCGGATAACAATAAATGCCTGTCGAATGCGTCCTTATTAGCGAACGTGACGTCACATGATTCACAAAATGGTCCTTCGAGCCGGATCTAGAAAATAAATAAAAAGCCTTTAATATTTTTTACACACAATTGAAACCATTATGTTACCATATAATACGTTTTACAGCGATTCATTATAAAGAAATGCAGATGTTCATTAAAAGTAAGCCAGTTTTTTAGACAAGCTTCAGGAGTTACATCGTGGAGACTAATATTTAAGGTTATTCAAGCATTTATCAATACTGAAATTTCCTCCTTAGTGGACTGAGGTTTAGTTTAGTTAACTTAGTTCTTAGCTTCATGATTTACTAGTCTCATTTGTAAACGTAGACTTAAGTGATCTAAAACCTTGGTTTTAGTTGGCATTATAGTCTTTATAATATCATCATAAGCAACTTAGCGTGAAGATAGTATAATTGTATGTAACAGCATATAAGACTGAATATTATGTCATCTTAAACCTAAGTGTCCTTTAGTCTATGTTTATAAATAAAACGATACGAGGCCATGTTTAAAAATATATTTTTTTTTCTTATAACCCATGACATCACTGTACCACTCACTGTTTCATCAAAGTGCGTGTGTCGCGTTTTCCTGTGTTGGTCTACTCCCCGTAGACTAACGAATGTGTATCCGCACACCTCGCAGGCATACTTTGACGGATGGGCGATCCGCACGTGCGAGAAGTATGTCGCCGGTTTACTGCAAACACACTCTAACGATAAACAACAACAATTTAATAATACTACAAATTAAATTACTCGATACTGAAAGAGATTTTACCTAAATTCTTTATCACAGTTCGGGCAGGAATACTTTTTACCCTTGTGCCAGTTTAGATGTTTCATTGCTGTCTCTCTGTGAAAATAAAAATTATAACTATTACTTATAAAAGTATGTTTCTTAAGTAGTTAACAATGTTTGATTTTATCTAAATAAAACAATGTGTTTCTTTATTCCGGTTAATCTCTGACTGTCGGCTGAACCGGCGCTGAGTGTTGACAGACCTTTAGTGCCAGGTAGCTGATGTAATATGAAATAACTTTAGCTACATTTATTTTAAATTTCACGAAGCCGGAAGTCGCGGTACAGCAAGTTTAGTTAGTAAATAAAACAACGTAATTTCATATTATGAGTATGAGTTTACTGGAGAGGACTGTTTAGTTTATGTTTTGACACAACATTTTCATGCTAAGGATAAAAATGACAGCCATTACTCACTTATTCCTAGTTACATAGTCACATTTCTTGCAAGCATACTCCTCTGTATGTAACGCAGTAATGTGTCTCCTGAGCTTCACGTGATTTTCGAACCGTCGCTTGCAGATAAAACACTCGAATTGACCGTAATTCTGCAAATGAACACCATATCATACCAAATACATAATGTATTATTTTTAACTGACATTAAATGGCCATTAAAATAAAATAACTCAATCACGTTTTTCATATTACTTTTAAAAAGAACAATTTTGTCGTACATGATATTTGCGTAAATATAAAGACGGGTCTTGGACTGGACTGAAAAATGTTGTCAGAACTACGAAAAAGAAAAATAAAGAATTATACACCGACCTCACTGTGCCTCACTAGATGTGTATCAAGGCAGGCCTGCAACTGAAATCCGGTGTAGCAGACAATGCATTTGAACGGTGCTTTGAGATACGATAGAGATTCTTGTCGATTTTGAAGTTCTGCGATCTGGTCCTCAAAATTTAGTGCAGTTACTGAAAAATCTTCCATGTTTGTACGTTTCACTACCTGTGTCTTTCTATACCTAAAATAAAAATAATTTATCATCTAATATTTTTTTATAGCGGATAGATTAAAATCACACACAACCCACTTGATGGAATATATACATACAGTCGTGGTCAACTAATTAGGACACTCTTTGGTTAAACCGAGTTGTGAATTTATTTTATATTTTTCAACGAGTCTAAACCATATTCCATATCTCTTACATGTAAGTATAATTAGTAATTTATGTGCCCGATTATACAACCAATAACAACTTCTTAAACATTAAACCTCTTTACAGTATAGCTGATAGATTTTCGTAGTGCTATTTGTTCAAATAATGCTGGCTGGCCATTTAATTCACACTGAGATATTGCGTTCTATTTTCAAAATTTGAATCTCAATACTTTTTTACTTCTTCTCTTATTGTTTCGTGGTAGTTTTGGCGGCAATCTTGATATTTAAGTTTTGAAAAATATTTTGAAGAAAAATTGGTAAAAATAAAAGTTGCGATCCAACACTACGAAAAATTATCATGAAGTTTGTTGTCGAGCATTGTTGGTCATACTGAAGGATAGCAGAACATTTAAATTGTTCAAAAACTATGGTATACAATGAAGTGCAACATGTCAGACGCAATAACACAGATTTAAATGTGCCCAGGACAAAAAGATCGAGAAAAACAACTCCGCAAGAAGATAGAATGATAACAAGATTACCTAAGAAAGATCCGTTTCTAGGCTCTATTTTAATTAAACACGAAGTGTTTGGGACAGACGAAAGAGCTGTTGTCTCAGCGAGGACCGTTCGACGACGGTAAAAGCGGGGTTGTTCGGAAGAGTGGCTCGTAAAGTACCGTTGTTGAAGAAAGAACATAGAAATGCTCGTTTGGCGTTTGCACGTAAATATGGACATTGGACCTACGCCAATGGCAAAATGTATTATTCTCTGACGAGACCAAGGTTATTTGATTTCGAAGGAAGGCAATACGTACGCATCCAGTAAAAGCGGAAATGAATCCAAGATTCACAAAAAGCAGGTGAAACATGGCAGTGGAAACATTAAAATGTGGGGTTCATTTCCTGGACGTGGAGTGGGACCTGTGAGGAAAGTTCAGGGTAACTTAGACCAATATCAATACAAGGCAATATCGGAGAAAACCATGCTTCCCTAAGCTGAGGAGCATCTCCCTATTATATGGACGTCTCAGCATGATAACGACCAGAAACATACCGCCCGTTCATTCAAGTCGTTTCTTACCAGTCAGTATCGGTGCTAGATTGGCCAGCAAATAGCTCGGACCTTAACCCAATCGAGCACCTTTGGCACGAAATCAAGAAAAAAGTAGCCACTTATCGTACCACAACTTTAGATGAACTTAATGAAGCTTTTTGTTAGGCATGGGCAAACATTTCTGTCGAAACATGCCAGAAACTGATAATGTCTATGCCACATTGGTGTCAAGCGGTAATTACTAAGAAAGGTTTTGCTACTGGGTACTGATTTTACACGTAAAAAAATGGAGCTGTTAAAGATATTATAATACTGCAGATTATTAGTTTTGTTTAACTCTATTTTTCATTATAGTTTACTGTCCTTCATTAAATGTCCAGCTACAGAATTATACCTTAAAATTGAATACATGTTCAACCTTTGATATTAAACACTTTTTTCTATTTATTTATTCTTTTATTTACAGCCATTTAAAGCATAATAATCGGACCAAATTATGCAAATAATAGTTACTGTGAAATCAATATTTGTATGTACATAACCGGTTATTGTTCTTCACTATCTTGCATGTCCCTATTTAGATGACCACGACTGTATATATACTAAATACAAAACCAGAAGAACTCTTGCTTTGAAAATGTCCAAATTGTAATTCTCCGGAAAATTATTTCCTTAGATAGTAAATTCCAATCTATTGCAGTTCGAAAGATGAAAGAATAGGCATAGAATAACACTGTGGTTATATATACAATAGGGATAATATGTAATAGTTCACCTTTTGTTACGATTGTGCAATGGAGCAGGTGGAATAGGTGGGTGAAGCTCATGAGCACACTTGTGGAAATGTGTCCGATAAAAATGAATAGTGCAGCCACTCTGCAACGAAATTCTACACTAAGCAATTTAAAGCTACACATTTCATCGTCCCATTAACTTTAGGGCATGCCTATTCACTGAATCCAAGGTTGCCAGCTGATAATTGGCAGATCCTAGTTAGTTCCCCTCAGGTGGAAACATCTTGTATGGAGTGCCATACAAGATCGGACCCGAGCTTGATAAATATTAGGAAGCTGTCCAGGTGTAAAATACTAATTCATCTTAGTAATGCAAATCTTTTTTCAATGCAAAGCAAAAACTGCAGCACACTTTTTGCTTTGGATTCAATAAATTGTCCAAAATTTATTTGGTCGACACCTAAATGCCAAATAAGTGCACTGGTTTAGAGGGATTTTCTTCTTAATGAATAGACATGCCTGTGTTTTTTTGAACGTATTTAATTCCACTAGATTAGCATCGCGACAGTCTGACCCAGCTTGCAAAAGTTTGAAGTTAAGTCATGCCCTCATCGACATCTTATCGACAGAGTTCGGATTTGATCTGCCTTTTGCACTGGCAGATATTAGGTGCTTTAACTTCATTAAAGTATAGTAAAAATACAGTTGGGAGAAATAATCGATCCTTGAGGAACACCGACGTTAATTGAAAATCGATGGCTACTCGGATTGACTGCCAACTCACGAAAATCGGATATCCAGGCAAAGAGATCAAGACGAATTCCGTAAGACGTAAGCTTGCCAAAGATACAGAGCACTGTCACAACTTGTCGAAAGTCTTCGTCATATAAAGAGAGACAGGGCCCTCAAGGGCCTTTTCAAGTACATGGGTAGGATTCCCAGTTGGTTGGTTACTATGAAAACTGTTTTGAAAATCACTGAGGAGAACATTATCTTTAGGTACGCCATGAGTTGTCTATGAGTGTATTGACAGTCTCCATAATCTTGCGGAGAATTAAGAGGATTGATAGGCCCGTATTAAGTAGGGTCTGTGTGGCTACTAATGGGACAGGTTGCATATAGGCAAGCTTCCATGATTATGCAACTTTTCCCATTTTCAGAGAAGGACGGAATAGGCGCGTCAGGATTGAGGTCAGTTCTGTTAATGAAGTAATGCCGGTAGACCATCAAGCCTAATAGTTTTCTTCATAAATAAATTTCGTCGTAATTTAGTGATTTCTATTTTTAAAAATAAAGACTTTCTTCATAAATGACCTGCAGTAAGGAAGCGTGGGTGTTGGTATATTGAGGTCATATAGACGTAAATTTTCGGCAACCATAGAGGCTAAGAGATTTGTTTTATCTGTTGTAGTGATCCATCAGGCTTAACCAGAGGTGGTAATAAAAGTCTGCAGATTTTTTCTCTGTGTATATTTTAAAATTTTGAGAAAGCTCTATTGTAGAATAAAGAAAAATACGAAGAAGAATCAAAAAGCTTTTAGAAGTGCATGATGAAAGTCCGATATTCAAATTAATGAGTGTCAATCGCACAACACTAATTTAAACTGTCAGTTCGTGAGTGAGTTACAGTGATAAAAGTAAGGAAACGTAAAAAGTTTTGAGAAACTTGTTTTGGAAAACAGAAAAATAACTAAAAATCATATATCTGAGATCCCAAAAATAACATTTGGTAACATTTAATAATTAGTTGATCTACTGGGGTTCAAAAAATTGTGGTCAAGATGGGTGCTACAAACATTAAAAGACGAAAAAAAAGGCGTAATCTCGAAATGTTGCATCAAGATTCGGAAAAAAATTTTTCGATCTTAAAACTAAACGACAAAAGAAATTTCGAATTACTCCTACCGCAAGCAAAGTTATGGCCTGTGTGGTCTAGGATTGAGAAGGAATCCTTTTTATTGATTAAATGCCAAAAGGCCAGACGGAATTTGGTTCCGAAAGTGCGAGAAGCGATTAAAGAAAAAATACGTGGAAACTGTCGTTGGACGTGTTGTTTCTTCAAGATAACGCTCCTGCTTGCCGATCAGAAGTTGCGCCTCACGCAATCCGATGTGCTAGTTTTATTCTCTTACGGCCAATGTTAACAATGTATCTCAATCTAATGGATTTCAAGCAATCTGCTGCGTATCTGCCGGCCTATACCGTACCTAGTTGCCATATTAATCCAGTCCACAGATATGTTATTGGCAAGCGATAACATAAAAATGGATCAAAATATCAATTTTGGACAGCGAGTTTTGGATTAGGATTGATTATTAATATTGGCCGTTAGTCCCTAGTGATTTTCACTTATTCCCAAAATTAAGGGAGAAATTTGTTAAAACTTAATTCTA
>NJDD01001936.1:60472-73690 GCA_002245505.1 Calephelis nemesis
ATTAAACTAACACACTGTAAAAGTAATATATGTTATTTGCAGTTAAAAAAATATTTTTTTTCTTTATTACAA
This sequence comes from Calephelis nemesis, assembly GCA_002245505.1. NCBI lineage: Eukaryota > Metazoa > Arthropoda > Insecta > Lepidoptera > Riodinidae > Calephelis > Calephelis nemesis. Next base: position 60,545 of record NJDD01001936.1, read on the forward strand.
TATTTATGGCAAGACTAGGTATATATATATATATGTACACAACATAAACTGACCCAGCTGACCCAGCAAACTTCGTATCGCTTGACTTAAACAGCTACTACATAATATTTGATGATAGTATAGCACCCGATAGTAGCGCAGTCTGCCGGATCCAATGTAAAACATTCCAAAATTAACGTCACTTACATATAAAAAAATAATTAAAAACTGTTTCTAGACCAAATTGTGAATATATACCTATTCTCGAATCCCCTTGAACACACACAAAAAATTTCATCAAAATCGCTCTAGTTGTCTAGGAGGAGTTCAGTGACAAATACACAATCACAAGAAATATATATTATATATTAAGATAAGTACAAGTAAAATAGTTAAAGTAAGGTTAGTAAACTGGTTTAGGTAGTATCAGCTGCTGTGAGTCTCAGCGACAGCACACAGGCCATTAAATAAATTTGTGTACTTTTACTTAATCAATAAATCTTAATAGTAAAAAACATTTTAGATTATATTATATTTAATATTTAATATTTTAGATTAGATATTTTAGATTGAGAAACGTAAATAATGCGTCATCACACAAAAGCTGGGAGGTTAGTTGCCTTCGTAATTGATAATTTTGCAACCATACCTTCCTAATATGTTGTACTCACCTTTCTATTATTTCTGAAGGGCTAAAATTCTTGAAATCCATCACTTTTTTCATTGTACCCTCTTTATTCTCACACTTAACTCTTTTTTGAACACTACCATTTTTCTCAGCAGATTTTTTTATGCCACTTTTCTTTTGTAACACTCTTCTTGTATTCTTTATTTCATCTCCGCCTTTTTTTTCTGCGACTTTTCTTTTAACAACCCCTTTGACACCACTCTTTTTTTCTCTCTTTATTTTAAAAGCTTGTTTCACTTCACATATTTTGTAATCAATATCACTGTCACTATGAAAGTCTTTGTCCGACTTCCAACTATCATCTGATTTTGCACTTTCGTCTTCCTTTTCAGCAACCATAGCTAAATCTTCACGTGTATCATTTTTTGCTTTTTCGTTACTTTCTTCACATATACTCTTATTATTTTCTGCTCTCAATTTAATTTCTGTTATCTCATCGTTTAAATCACTATTAAGTACGTAATCTATGTTTTCTGCATCTGCCTCTATTTCACACTTTAACTCTTCTTTAACTTTAACAGTTTCATCGTGGTTCACAATAAGATCATAATGATTAATGTCATATTGAAAAGTAAGGCTTGATTTTAATTTGTTTTCTATATTCATTACTTGTATGTCTCTAATTGTAAGCTGAAACATATTTTTATTAAGGTCCTTTGTTAATGGACTATTCACCCTTTCTGAACTGACAAATTTGAAATACCAGAAAAATTACCTATGTGAATATGTAAACTGTGATGATGTTTAGTCTAGAAAATTCTCAATACATACTTGTATATCTTTGTCAAGTTTGGTCGACAACAGTTCGCAGGTTATGTGTGCTTTTTCTTGGAAATTGCTTGCTGACTTCAGCCTCGCCACACATTCCCAACAACACATCTTCGGTAATTTATCATTGAGTTTCAACTAAAAGTTCATTTAAAGAAATTACAAACACATTGATATACTATTATAGAGAAAATAAGTGGAATATGTTACTGAAACTATTTCAATCACATAGTGTGCTTTCTGGATTTTTACTTCATCTTAAGGGGAGCAGAATCAGAAAAAATCTTTATTCACGTTGACCATATACGTTGTACTTGTGTCTGTGGACATTTTTAATTAAATAAAACCATTTTAAGAGGATAGATAGCAATAAAATAATCAACTTTCGATAGAAAAGTTAGGGTCTAACTTAAAATCTGATCTTGGTTTAATCAAAATCAGTCAGTAGAAAAAGATATATTTCATATATGATAAAAGTCAAAACATAATTGGTGTGTCTCTGAACATACAAAAGTAAATTAGTTTAAAAAATATTTTATTGTTTGTTCGCGTTTAACACAGTTTCTACTCCGATAAATCAAATTTGAAAAGTCCATTTCGGTTCTGATAAAATTAGGTCCGTTATATCTCTAAAAAGTAGAAGTATGTCTCATAGCTGCCGATTTTTACGTCAATCATTAAATTTAACGAAAATCTTTAAATAATATTGTAACGCGTCAGATAAATTTACTTATAAATTATGAAAAAAATAAAATTACCATTAATTAATACTATGTACAGATATAAAATACTATGTACAGGACACCGAACAGACAACCGGAAAACGGGACAGCCCTGTTCAAAATGTGATGCCTGGTTACTGAATCATAACAAAATACTCACATCCATTCCGGTGATATTCTTATACATCTGCAGCATTTTCTTCTCGGTAATGTGGTACATCTTGACACCAATAGACAGACATACTCTGCAAACCTGAGAAGATAAATTGCATTTGAACACGAGCACAAGAGAGGGAGGGAATTATTGCCATCAGAGAAGTTTCAGGATTTTTTAATATATTCCAGTCGACAGCCGAGCTAGCTAATGACAGTTTTCACAGAAAAAACTAAATCTATTAATCCTTTCCACATCCAAGGTGTATCCAGTGGTGTGCGCTCCAGATAAGCCCACTTACATTAATCACGGTGCTCCTACAAAATCTCTCTATAATTATTATTGTTATCAATTAATATGTGACATGTGAAGCAAATGACATTTCGTGGTATAAGTATGTCTCAAAATTAAACTAAAACTGTTAAGTTTTTCTAGAATTATAGAATTTCTATGCCTATTGCCTAGCTTGACTGAAACCCCTGTGCACGCCCTTGGGTGTACCTTCCATCCCTGCTAAAGGCACAACCAAGATATACTATTTCATCCACTTGTTTTAGCACTACATCATCAGCTAAAACTCTTAAATCCGTCATATATCTGGCTTCGTCTTTTTCAAACACCATAACTTTGGTATTCGTCGCATTCAAATGTAATCCTCTATCTTTACAATCACCTTCCATAACTGTGACCAGTATCTGCAGCTCAGATGGTGTAGAGCCCAAAAGTGCAGCATCATCTGCATAAAGCATGCAGTTCACCACTTGGTCACCCATACGCATCCCCACATTCATTGACCTTAACCTTTGAAGACGTTTTTGCAAATACAAGACAAACAAGCGTGCTGACAACACACAACCTGCTTAACACCAATGTTGACATCAAACCAAGGGGATATGTTGCCGTCCAAACGCACGCATGCTTTACAATGTAATCTATATATGTGTACTTATAAGTAAGTCTTGTTAAGTATTTCATTTTTCTAAAAAAACATATACTTATGCGACATAATAGAAATATAGCAGCTTTTGGACGATATTGCTTGGAGAGTTTTTTTTTAGCATAACATGACTACTTATTATAGATTGTTAAAATTTGTAGTTCGAGATTTCTTAAAAAAATATCTTGTCTAACCTTCTCCAATGCAGCGGGCGATTCTAATGTAGAATGTAGAATATCCTGCAAATTAAAACATTTAATTTAACCGTTATTTACAATGCATAAAATAACCTATGTGACTTAAGTAAAAAATCAATATGGCGAACTCTAAAAGATGGCCCGGCTTAACTAAACATTTAAACAAACAAACAACATACCTAATTAAGTACATGAAATATAACTCTTATTTCAAAAAGAAAATTCGTGTAAAAATAGTATCTATACTTACGCCCGTATCCCTGAATACGTAGGTGAAGTCACACCCACGACTAGCCGAAAATTCCGGACTGCTAGACCACAGACTTTTTAGTTCTAAGATATAAGAAGGAATATTTTTACGGGAAAAGACTTAGCAATTAACATATTGGGCATGAAATACCTACTCTTAAGGTAAATAATGTATTTCAATTAATGAATTGAAAGATTCGATTTCTTTCTCATTTATACAGCGATTTTAAAAATTATTTTTGTTTCATTTGAAAAAGCAAACTTCCTATGTCCATTAAGTCTCATGCCATAAGGGAGTCCGCGACCTGCTTTTTGCCTTTAAAAAAAGCAGGATCGGATGATAGACCCCAGGAACTAAATTTTAGGGTTTCATAGCCAAAGGCTACAAACTGAAGCCTAGGGATTCGTCATATCAGTCTGTATGTCCAGCCGTATGTCACAATCACTTTTTTCCGAAACTATAAGAGCTATGCTCTTAAAACTTGTAAGCAGATGTATTGTGTGAAACACAATAACACTTTCACACAAAAATATAAAAATAACAATAAATTTTTTGGGTTCCTTATACTTAGAACTAAAATTAAATAATTTTTTTTTACATGAAATTCATTAGTGTGGGGTATCTACTTATGGATAGGTCTTCCAAAGTGGTACTGATTAAAAAAGATTTTTTTAAAGATATTTTATAAAAACAAATGTAAACTTAAATAATAAAATTGGGTTGTGTTTGCTTGAAAACTGTAAGGTTCGTTTTGAATTCAAGCAATATATGAAATTCGGATATATACTTATGTTATTTTAGGTACTCTTGATTTTTTTCTATTTTGGTGTAAAAATCTTAATGCAATTCACAGAATATATCTATTTACCAAGTTTCAACAACAACAGTTCCGGAAAAGTGGCTGTGGCATACAGACTCACAGACATGCTAAATCTATAAGGGTTCCGTTTACTGGCCTTTGACTACGTGACCCTAAAAAGGATGCTTTAAATAATAATCCAATTCTATGAAAAGTTATGTGTGGTAAAGATAAAAAAATATACACATTGAATTTATTACCTCCGTTTTTTATCGATTGAAAACACTATTTTCGAGTCATACAATAACATCTTATCGAACTTTTAGTTAAAAAAATAAAGATATAGGTAAGATGTACCATTTGTTTTATAGCTTTAGTGAAAACGTAATATGACGATTTAAGCTTCGACACTTGCAATCCTTTCCTTTGTGAAATCAGCATATGCCTATACTGCCCCACACACATACACACACACACACACACACACACACACACACATAGCAAAAAGTTGTTTGTATGTGATGGCCCGTCTATATTTTTTCATTGATCTGAGAGACTCCAAATAAGTCATCCCTCATTTTGCTAATACCAGGATTTTTTTTAATTTAAATATTTTATAATCACCTTGGAACTATGATCTACTTAATAAAATAAGAGTGATCAATATGAGCTATTTATACAGAGCATTAGTGTTAACAAATATCTATGACAAATGTTTTACTTTCCAAAAAGCATACTGGCGAGACAGACAGCTGCAAACAATTAATAAAATTATTTAATTAAAAATATATTGTCATTACCATTGACAAAGGTGTTGCACCACTTTTGATTTTCCATTTTCCAGATTTTCTTTCACACATGACATCACTCCGGTTAAAATGTTCGGAACATATCACACTGAAAAATAAATACATATACCATAATTAATTGTAATTTTTTATTTACTACCTTTATACATTTTATCAGGCTAGCTTTATACAGGGTTCACAATTCAGTTCATGGATTTCTCAATAACATAAAATATAAGAATAGAAGAGAATATTTACTTATTTATTTTGTAGTGCGCCTGTTACATCAGTAAAATAATAATAAATTACATTTCTAATCACTTTACAATGTCACAGCAGGATATCGAAGATTACATGTATCACAGGGGAAGGGTGCTTGTAGTGAGATACAACATGTATTTTTACTGGAGGTGTGATTTCTACAATGCAAATATTAACTTGCCAGTGCCAGTAACAAAATCCCCATTTCCATTGGTCATTTCCTCACAACTGAACAGATGGACCAATTTTGCCAATTCCTTTCTTTTTATGTTATACCTTTAAATGAGCAATTCTTGTATATATATTATAATTGGAATTTTGAAATCGGCTCCAACGATTTTCATGAAATTTAGTATGTAGGGGGTTTCGGGGGTGACAAATCGATCTGGCTAGGAATCAATTAAAAAAAAATACCGAGCGAAGCTCGGCCATCCAGATATTTAGTTACAAATAAAACAATAACTAACACAACAAGAATCATATTTAAAAAACCAATTTCGACAGATGACATGACAGATTCGACAGGACGTGTCAGCTCATCTAGTAAATCTGAATGTATTTATTAGGAGTCATTAAACAATTTTATTTAATTAAACAATTTTAATCAAATTTGTACACTGAGTGCAGTTTGATCTTACTTAAAAAAAGTTAAATTACAGAGGAAAGGGAGTTCAAAAAATATCACAAAACATCACACTAAATACTTATTTAGTATCAAGTCTTCAACATCTAGTGTCACTGAGCTATATTTATAGCTAGGAAACAAGAGCATTACAAGTTATGGAATGTCACCTAAAAAAACAGTTTGGTTTCCACAGATTTTAAGAGCAAACATTTTTACATGGACCTGTGTCCACGAATGTAAATTATTTGGCACATCACTAGTAACAATATGTTTTTGATCAAAGTCTTCCTAACTGTAAGTACTTACCTGGTTTTGGTAATATTTTGTTTTGTAAGGCCAAGTATTTTTGCCCAAGTATTTAAAGTTTGTTCATTTGTAGGAAACCTAAAATACAAACGTAAACATTTTTACAAAGATCAAATTTACTTTGGTTCAGGCAGACACTGCACAAAGCTAATCAGCAGTGAAGCAAAGCTTAACTTTGTTCATAACTCTAGATTTGTGTACAAAATTGAATGGTATAACATACTGCCACAACATGTCAGAGCACTTGTTTACAAAAATGCATATGTCACAATACAAGTCTCTTTAAAGCAGATACAGATTAACAACAGAAAATATTTTTCAAAATTTGAAGCTGAACTCACACATAACACTACTGAATTAGTTCATACAGATGTGTTAGTGTGAATATTAATAAGTAATTACAACATCATCTGTGTGTAAATTATTTTAAGAATTGCAATCTGTATGCTTAGAGATTGGTCAAAATGTTATATGTTAATATTGGAAATGCTATTTGTTTATAGAAATGCTGTCTTTACTGTTATCTAGTCTATATAGTAGTAAATATATATAAATTACGTGTCACTTTATTTGTCCGCGACGGACTCCTAAACTACTTAACCAATTTTAATCGAATTTACACATTGTGTGCAGTTTGACCTAACTTGAAAGATCGGATAGCTTACATCTCAATTTATCACGGGCGAAGCCGCAGGTAACAGCTCGTAATATAATATGGTATAGTCTATAATGCCATAAAGTTTTCTAATAAACATGAATGAATAAAGTTTTTTTATTGAATTAATTGATTGATAACGTTGACAGGGATTGGATATATGCCTGGTTGGTGATAGACTTATCACTTGGTCACTTGGTGTTCAGCTAGTCGTGGGTACCCTAGTTGTGCCTTAACCTATCTCTTCTGGAATATGTGTGTGAAGATGCTTTTTTTTATAATAATAATATTACATTTTTTAATTCTTGAATAATCTAAATTATACTTACTTATGAAAGGAAACAAGTGTATTGTTTGGATATTGAACATGGTTTACACAAGTTTTGATACAACACTTCATTATATTCTGTTCCTTATTATTATAGCTTAAAGACCTCTTTCTATTTAAAAATGTCTTGTTAATAAAAACTTCCCAATAATAATTAACTACTTATTTCTGAAAAAAAAAAATCAATTTATCAACAAAATCATGTTTTACTGGTTTCTATAAACTTTCTCAAAATTACAAGCTACAATACAAGCTGCATTACATAAATTTTACAATGTTTAATTAACCACATTATTGGCTCCAATAGTTGTTATACATGACTTATTATTAGTTGTAGGTAGATTAATGAGAATTAATGAATAAATGAACACTTCAATGAGCACAACAAAAAAGTATTACCAGAAGCAAAAAAGATTTCAAGCGCTCTAGCAAAAATAGAATATATTTTTATTCACATTCACCTTACAAGAGTTACTTATTACGAGTCTATATAATACTAAAACTACCACAGGATTGGAATGCGGTCACACACTGAGAAGATCCAGTAAGAAACTCAGGGGCTTGTCTTTTCTTTCCTTATTCTATATAAATTTAATAGTATTTCATCACACATCATTACTAGTTAGAGATTGGTATGAGGAGCAATTAATCCCAAGCACTCTTATTACCAACAGATATTCAGCAACAGTAAAGTAACCTTCTTTATACAATTTCACTTTGATAATTTTTTTTAAAATTAAAAAAATTGGGAATATGTGTTTCATAAAATCGGGAAGTTTATTATAAAAGCGTATACATTGGCCAATGAGAGAATGACAAACTCTTGTGGAGACGGGACTCATACACAGCAAGTTTTTATTTCTCGTATTTACATTATGTATATCACAGTTTCTTTTAAATTAATGTAAATTCTTCGAAACATAATATATTAAATTGTCATAGATGTAGTGGGAAGTAACAGTTAGAAATAGAATTTTTCTTTACGAGAAACTCTTGGGCCTAAGCTATAAATTGCACATTTGGCCCTCTTTTGTAAAACAATTATAGTATTTACATCAGCAGAACTCCCCACGAGAAGAATTCCATATGACATAATGCTATGAAAATAACGAATATGAACAATCCTAGCAGTGTCAACTTCTGGTAATTGTCTAATTTTTTTAACAGCATATGCTGCTGAGCTCAGTCTTATTGTGAGCTTTGCAAGTTCATGTGCAGATGGGCAACCTGAGGATAAGCACCTGTAATAGAGTTGCAAACAAAAAAAGGTGGCTGAACTGAAAGTAGAACTAAACATCAAGTCAACGAAACATCATAGTACCGCATAATTACTTTACAAAAATTAACTAACTATGGTCAAAAAAACTTTTTTTCAAAATTAGACAACACTTTTAACTTGGCTGTAAAAACTTAGACAGAATATAACATTAATAATTTTTAATATAATTGGATCTTAACACAGTACCGAATGACGACGTACTTACCTACTTACTTTATAAAACACAACATACTCTTCAAATTATCGAGCTTGAATATTTCTGCTTAATAAATTGTGAAAAACGATTGGAAGCCATATTTATAAGAATTGTACGGTTTCAAAATTTTACCTTTTCTATAAATTAAATTTGGAAACGAACTTTCATGTAAATATCGACTGTAAATTACGAGTAAATATATGTAAATAAATCACATTAAAAATGTAGAAACTATACTATTAAATCGTAAATTTATCAATTATTATCTATTAACTTTTTCACAACACACACACACTTTTTTTCATAATTGTTTAAAATATATATATTTATTTTAAAGACTAATTCTAAAGATTTTACTAGTTTCTTTAAACTTATAACACGTTACACGAACTAAAACAAGAATAAACAAAATCACAGACCAATTAGAGTACTACGTACAGACTGTCATCTGGGGAACAAATATTTTTGCCATTACGGGACCAAGCTATTCATACATGACAGTTACTTTTGTATCATAAAGTATATATATTTATATATAGGAATAGAGTAAGCAGTCTATGCAGCTGTCAACAAAAATGAAACAGTAGCGCCATGCCACATCGCGTTCGAGAACAAAATATTTATTATCTAGATGTATAAATATATACGTCATGGTATAACCTCTATATAGGTCCTTTATGAGGACTTCAGATTTCATTTTTGTGACAATAAAATATGACTGTAATTTGATTATCAAATTACAATCATTTTTATTGTCACTGGGAGCGCTGCATTGGGATGAAAATAAAACCGGTTTCTCTGTAATTTATTTAATCTTTTGTTTATTTCTCTAATATCTTCATTATTTCCTTCTTGTACCAACACAGTTTTATTTTTTAAAGTTGAATTTTATTTATTCCAGCTCTATTTTGTCCTTTGACCACATCTTTGTCTAAATCAAATGAAGCGAAGAACCTCCCCTTCACCGAGTCATACAAGGTGTGAAATAGATGTAAAACATCAAAATCTGAAATAGAAAGAAATTCATTTAATTTCAATGATCATAAAATTTAATATTGTAAATGACAAAACACAGAAGAGAGAGTTTGACAATATTTTTTTAAATTGCTTCAACAAAATATTTACTAAATAATTCTGTTTAAATTTTCAGCCCGGTGTTCTCGCTTCTCATGTTTGGGTCATATGACATTAACATGACCAAATTGTTAAGTACATAATAGGAATGTATTCATCCTAGTTTTAATATGTATATTACATAAAATGAATGTAAATTATAAAAGTTACAGAAACTGACTCTTTAGTATGATGAAAGATTTAAAAAATAAAGCTTTCATATTTAAAAGACACAAAAATGAAAATGTTCTAGTTATTATAGTATATACACAAAGCAAAACTAAACAAAATCAATGTCAATAATGTTATTTATGTAATATGAATTTACAGTTTTATTAAACTGCCTCTTTGGTCAGTTGGATGATAAGTTGTTGTCATCGGTGGATCAACTATCTCCTCTATGTGGTTGTGTGTGGTTTGGATCGGCATTGCTTCGCGACTTGACCAAACCTGCAACAGTTTCTGTACTGTATCACAGGTAGATCGTAGAAATTTGAAGTCAGTGAGGTATAGTAGTAAAACACTCTGTCGGGTAGAGATTGGCTTAAAAAAGTTTAGGACCCAGTGGTCCTAAAAGTGGTAGTTGGTGACAAAACAGTTTTACCTTCTTTATGGAACCTTTTATTCAAACGCCTAATCTTAATAGCACGAACAGATTCTTTTGGACATGTAATGTTTGTAATCAATTCTTCGAGGGTCCAATCTGTTGGGACTTCTTTGACAAATCCCATCCTAGTTATATGGAATCATGGGATGAATGCATTGTAGTATGATATATATGTAGTATGATATGATGAAGTAGGATGAATGCTTGAAAGTAAGTCGAATTTCTTAAGCTTATTACATACATTCATCGGCTGATTGAAATTCAGTAGACACCTTATTGCGAGCAATAGAATTAATTCCTTCTTGTACTACAATGTTTTCATGCATAAATTGGACAAATTTAACACGTTGATGCGAACAGCATCTACACATGTCAAATCATATTAGATGTGATGAGCAACAGCGTACTATTACGGTCAGTTAATAAGTGTCGTATATAGCACAACGTGGTATAACGGCGCCTGATTCTATTACACTCTATTAATTATTTGCACTCTATTATTAATCTCTAAAGACTTAGTTTGTACATGGCAGCATGGCTTAAAAGTAGCCTTAGCCGGCCTCAGAAAGGTGCAAATTAAGTAATAATAAAGAAAAAAAGTGTCATACATGTGTCGGTCAGGATTATCGTCCAATGGCGCTACGACCAACGTTTCGTTATACGTGGATTTTCGGGCGTGAACAAAATCGAAAACATGAATATTATTTTAATTTTTTTTCCTAGTTTGTCCCTTTTTGGGACCGGCTAAGACCTTTTGGCCATGCTGCAACGTCTTCCGTATTCTTTTTCTTGTTATATATTTTAAATTTATTTCTTAAGTTTCTTCTTATCTGCTTCCTTTTATTTAAAAAAAACAGAATCGTTTTCCGTTTCAAGTTCAGACGCTGTTCAACTCCTTGATAAGTCTTTAGTCTTTAGTAATTCCTTGTTTTATATTATGTTTTTTCGTTAATTTCCTTTATTTTAGGTCATTTCCTTGAATATTTTGTCTTTTCATGTATTTCTTAATACTTTTTTTTAAATTCACCTTATTTACACAAAAATGATAAGATTAAAACAAAGAATCCTAAAAGCTATATTAAAAACATTAATAAAATTTATATTTCCTTTACAGAATTATGTATAAATTTGTACAAAGACATGTATGTACATCTATTTACAAGGAGCTCAGATACCGACCGCGGGACCAAATCGGAATTTCCATAGATATCAATAAGCTCATCCATCAGCACAAGGCGCTGAATGCCGAAGGATGGACATTCGAAGAAAATGTGAGAGATGGTTTCGTCATGGGAATATTGGGAGAGGAGTACAACGATTAAATGATTCACATAATACAGACCAACTACGTTTTCTTTCTATTTTTAATGTTAACTTTTTTAAAGCTTGCAATCTTTTGAAAAAGTACAAAAATCTTTTAAATTCTAAATATGTAGATTCTGAAGGGTTGTGTTTAAAATTAATGTAAGCTAGTTTTGCTGTTTTTACTGCATTAGAACAGTTGAGATTCCACCAGGGAATGTAAGGCCTCTTGCCTAACTTCGTGTTAGGAAAATGTGGCTTAGAAGAATCATATTTTGAGGGCATAGACAATCTAATAGCTTTGTGTAGGACTTTACAAAAAACAGAGTATGCTTTTAAAGGATCAATTAATTTAATATTAAATTCAATTAGACAATCATCAACATGTTTTTGAAATACACTCCAATCTACCGTATTATAGTTTGGATAGTTTGGTAATTGTTCTTGGTAATTGCTGTGAGTTGAATTATTATTATTGCTATTACGTAATGCTATGTTTATTATTGTAGGGAGGTGATAACTACCAGGAGGATCATCATGTACACAGCATTCACATAACAAAGCCAATGTGGGGCTCACCAAAGTAAAGTCCAGAGCATTTGGTCTCCAAGAGAGTGAACCTACTGTGGTTAATAGATTTAATTAGATCGTTCAATTTCTTCTTGTTGAAAGAAGGTACACTATAAGGTAGACTATAGAAGCTGACTATACTTAGAGTTTTATTACCAATTTTTACTTGAACACATATATTTTGTAAAGAGTTATTATAGTAAGTTGAAAAATTTGTATAAGCAATACTACTGTGTATGAGTATAGCAACACCATTGTGTTTATTTCCTATATCTTTTCTTTCTATATTGTATCCTCTTATATGAAGTGTCATTGTAGGCCGTAGCCAAGTTTCAGAGATAATTGCAACATGAATATTATTATCATACAAAAATTTCGTTAGAATATGCTTCTACACATAGTATAAAGCAAAGTCGCTTTCCGCGTCTGTCTGTATGTATGTATGCTTATATCTTTAAAACTACGCAACGGATTTTGATGCGGTTTCTTTCAATAGGTAGAGTGATTCAAGAGTAAGGTTTATATGTATAATAACATGCTTCATATATTAGAGAACCACTGATAATTTTAAGATTTCTAATGCGAAGTCGTAAATAAACATATTTTTTTGCGCTTGCATTGC
>NJDD01001938.1:9185-23889 GCA_002245505.1 Calephelis nemesis
CGCGTAACGGAAAAATGTGACGCGTAACGAAAAAATGATACACTAAATTTTTTCCAACCCCGATAAAGAAGTTTCACTTCAAAATATTTATTTGCGGAATATGAAACAAACTCTGAATGAATGTTGGGTGCGCAGCCCAACATTCTGCAATTAAATTAATCAGATTAGAAATACTTTATTATTTATTCTTAACTGCAGGCAAATCTTTGACACTATAATAATTTTTCTCTAAAAGTAAGTTGAATACCGTTTTTCGAAATCTGCTTAATGGAAGTGATTTAAGATTATTGGGAATTTGGTTGTATATACGAATGGACATGCAATACACATTATTTTTGTAAATGTTGATTTTTTGGTTAGGCACATGTAGTTTTTCACTATTTCTAAAATGAGAAAAACCTAGGACTTCAGCATTTGTATGAAAAAATGATGATGATGTTTTTTTTACAAATACACATACAGCCAATATATATATATATAAACAAGGTAAAGGTAATTATTTTAAGTGACTTAAAAAGTGGCTTGCATGAATGTAACTGATTGACACTGCATATCGCTCGTATACACTTCTTCTGAACTCTAAAGAGTTATTTCTGAATTCCCCCAAATAGGAAAACCATACTTTTATTTTCCAGTTACAAAATTTACCGATTTTTATTTCTAGAAATTTAGTACAATCTACATTTTCAATAGTAGTATTATTTAAAATAACGTCTAATTTTTTGGTAAAAAGTTAGTTTATTACACGGTTATAGTAATATGGTTAGTGTTATGACTATAATATACTATTCATAGATTTTATGGCAACATTAATATAAACATTAACATTCAAAAGAAAAAAAAATATGTAGGTAATATGTGGCAGTAGCAAAATTCGTATTCGGATTCCATGATTAACTGACGTAAAGTTGATAAAAATTTGAAGATAAAACTTTGAATGTTTGAACGTTTAGTCTCAGCCTCAGAGTTTTTACCTTCATCCGCTTGCACATTTTTTCGATAAGAAATGAAATGAAGTTTATTTATTTGCTGAATATGTGAGTTAGAAGTTGTTATAAAAGATATTTGTTAATACCAACATAAAAAAGCACATCGTGGTGTGCAAATATCTTTAAAATTATAGAAATTTATAACATATCACGTTTTAACATTTGAACAAAATTTTAAAATGTGATTAGTTTTAACCCTAAGCACCAAAAGCTAAAACTTTTTCCAAACCTAGTCAGTCTGGAGAAGAAACGGCTGTACCGTTACAATTCTCTCTAACAAGTTTAAAGATAAAACATTCAAAGGAGTCCCTCTTCCCTTCTCTCTTGCTTCTTGATAACATACAAAAATCAAAAATATAACCTAACTTCGGACAGCATTTAGGTACAGCTCTTTTGTTTCGACTTTCAACCTTGTGTGTCAGATTGCACTGTATTGTCAAAGTAACGATATTGGTGACACATAATGAGCTTCAGATCAGACCCACCTGCATGTACATATACGAGTATTTAAACTTGAATTTATTTTAATTAAACGCGTACAATTTTTAGAAGACGGTAATAGTGATAATAAATTTATATAAGTGCGTGTCGAACTCACGGTCATAGAGCTCAGTACACAAGCATTTGTATTATGTTTGGAAAGCACAAGTATGTAGCACGTAGCAAACAGTAGATTCTTGCAATGCTTGAACAATTCTGACGAAAAAAGTTTTAACGACCTCCGAAAAAATCTAATGTTTTTGTATATGTTGTACTAGCTGTTGACCTGCGACTTTTTCGGCGTAGAATAGATTTTGTTACAAACTTTCATTCGCGTGGTCCCGCGTCCACTCCGACAGTGAGTGTCGTCGCTTACGCGGAGAACTCACGCGTACTACAGGTTTATTAAAAATTTATAATACGTTTATTGTCATTTAAAATAATAAGTACCTGGATGATGTTTTTTTATAAATTGTGTTTTTTGGAAATTATATTTAAGTACAAATTACACAATTAGTCTAACCTGAAAGCAAACAATCATTGACTTCGTTACTTAACAACGGACTTCGTTACTTAACAACGCCATCTGCTGGAACTTTAATTATTTGCCAAAAAATAGTATTATTATTCGCCAATAGATGTCACGAAGAGTCATAATAAATTGGGACTACTCAAACGCCTCCTATTTGTTAAAAAAGTAAGTTTAAGTCGATAAAACACGAATAAAACACGAATATGACATTTTCTAAAATTGATTCCTAGCTAGATCGATTTATCGCCCCAGAAACCCCTAAACCCCTATACTAAATTTCATGAAAATCGTTGGAGCCGATTCCGAGATTCCAATTATATATATATATATATATATAAATATATATATATACAAGAATTGCTCGTTTAAAGGTATAAGATAATATATGCGTATTCTTTTGCTAACTGTACCACCCGTAATACTTAAAATTTCCTGCAATTACTTACGAGTGATTCTGATCGCAGACTACTAATTACTTATTATTATCTGTGTATAATATAACATTAATCTCGACTAGTTTTATCGTGTTGTTCACAAATAAAAAACCTAAAGTACTTTAGTACCTATTATTCTGTGCCTGAAGACTAAACTGTCATATTTATTGCAATATGTTCTATCTCCCTAATTGACCAAGTAATCATACGCATCAAGCGTAAGATAGACGATGAATAATAGAATAGAAGATAGCAGCGAGTATGGCATTACTCTACGCTAGATAGCGACAAAGTTATGACTATTATTCTGTGCCTAGACAGTGAGCCTCCCAAAGCACGGTTGGCCTTGGTAGGGCAATTGGTTTCCAATAATAAACCAATTCGATCTTGTCGCTCGGTGAATGAGCGTCTGTACATTTCGTTTTGGAAGTTTCTTACGAGTCCAGTCTTACCTATTTTTTAGATACATCCATGTTATCTTCTGCCAAGTTCTTTACGGGATAGGCAGAAAGAATCGAGTGCCAAACCTCACGATCCAGCCTACCTGGCTTTATCCACTTTCATTACGTTTTTCATATAAACTTTGGTTTCGGAGACTTTTGACACCACCTTCAGATAACATCCGAGCGATTTGATAGTGAAATGTCGACCTTGGTCTCGCAGGGTACCTACATCCAGCTATATTCGCATTGTATTTGTGCTTTGTCAATATTTCATCTGCCATTCTTTCTACGCAGCTAAAGAAGCATGTCCTTTCTCATTTCAACACCAACATTTTCTGTCAATCCTGTTCTTTCTCGAATGCATATAGCGATTACCACAGATTTTTCGTAGCGCTCTCATTTCGACAGCATTTAACCCACTCTCGTCCTTTTTCTGACATACCCAAAAATTGCTTTCATTCCATTCACTTGCTCTAGCATTACATCATCATCTAAAAGTCTTATATCCATCCTGGCTTCGGCTCTTTCAAACACCATAACTTTGGTTTTCGTCGCATTCAAATGTAAACCCCTTTTCTTTACAATCACCTTCCATAACTGTGTCCAGTGTCTGCAGCTCAGATGGTGTAGAGCCTAAAAGTACAGCATCATCTGCATAGAGCAGGCAGTTCACACTTGATCACCCATTCGCATTCCCACATTCATAGACCTTAACCTTAAAAGACATTTGTCTAAATAGAAAATAAACAAGATTTTAGAAAAATTTTAGATGTAAAATAAGCCTTTATTTTGCTAATTCCGCGTAAGCAGTGTAACTGTTGTTGCAAATAATCCTCCAAACGGCACAGAATGTGACAAGCCTAACTGACGTTCCCACCACCCACCTCCGCGACCAGAACACGAATATAGGAAGAGCTCGGGAAACAATATAAATTGTCACGTTCTTCACATGTGACAACCCTACCGCTTCAGGAAGTAACTACCCGCGTTAACGGGTAAGAAAGGGATTAAAAATTTCGCCACGGGACTTAAATCCTCTGTAGCTGAAATGGTTAGAGCATTCGTTGGCTTGAGACGAAAGATTACAGGTTCAAATACTGTCTGATGCGAAGTTTTTTTTCTTTCTTTAAATTTTATAGAAATTTAGCCCAAGCACAGGGCAAGTGCTAAAATAAAAATACATTATCTCGACACTGCTTAGAAGTTAATAGTTTTTTAGTTCAAGACCTAATATTTGTAAAAGATAGTGGTAGTTTATAGTATTATATAATTTAAACTCGTCACAAGTGCCTCTTGTGACGAGTTTAAATTATATAATACTATAAACTACCACCGGATCGGAACGCGGCCGCGCACTGAGAAGATACGGCAAGAAGCTAAGCGGGCTGTCTTTTTTTCCTTATTCTATACAAATTTATTTGTATTACATTACACAATATTATAAGTAAGAGATTGGTATGAGAAGCAATTAAAACCAAGAACTCTTATCTAACAGATATTTAGCAATGTTTAAATTTATTTAATGGCAGGTCTTTCATATAATCGGGAAGTTTATTGTAAAAGTAAAGTTTGTTTAGTTACATTTGGACTAAAGAACCGTAGAAGTTATGTGTTCTATCTGCTAACGACTGATTAAAAAAATTGAGGTAACATTTTCATTCTAAGACGTGATTTACATATAAGTACGCAGACGCCTCTACTCTAGTGTAATTATTTTGTTCAGTATTATAGTTATGCGGAATATCATCTAAGCAATATCGACAGAAGCCAAAAAACTGGAGAAGTGATTTAATCTCTTTATAAGTCTCTCCTAAAAGAGTGCATCGAGTAATCTAGCTGCTCACAACCAAGTTAGTATATAGTTCAGACAGGGTTTCTCCTTTGGTAGGATAGGCCCGTCAACACGTATGTTTTTTTTTTAATGTTTTATTTCCTTATAGATTTAATGATAATACAATTTTCTTTTTCATCTGTCGAAAAGACGGCGGAGGTTCTTGATTCGTATATTTAAAAAAAAAGTATCTTAACGCCCATATCCCCGAAGAGGTAGGCAGAGGTACAAGAGGTTATTTTTTTATTTTATTTTTATGTTAGACCAAGCATAACATTTAATAAAATACATCGATATTGATATGTTTTGCTGGATAGAGTTTACCCCAAGGCGGTAAGGTGGCTACTTTAATGACCGCCTCGTTGGTCGAGGGAGCTTAAACGCCTAACTTCACCGACCAACCGCGAGGCTTGGTTTCGATTCCCGACGGGGGCAGGCATTTGGGTAATGAACATTTAGATTTCTGCATTTCCAGGTCTGGGTGTTTATTAAATTTATTATTGTATCTGTTTAAATATTTACCATAGCATGTAATTTGCTTACTTTGATTCAAGATTCAATATGTGCAACTTGTCCAGGAATATCTATTTATTTATTTGAAAAAAAAAACAACCTTAAGGGTACGAAAAACATTAAAAAGATAATAATAATAATAATAATCTTGGTTACGATTCGGTGACCTCTTTGGTGAAACCGAAGGTTTTGCTTGTGCAATTACTGACGAAGTTGTCAAGACGAATAACTATCGGAAATACATCATGAGGGATGGCACAGTTGACATATGTCGAGCGTGCCATCGTCCTGGTGAGTCTATTAGACATATTATTTCCGGTTGTTCTCATCTTGCCAACGGCGAGTACTTGCACAGGCATAACCAAGTAGCCAAGATAATCCACCAGCAACTTGCTCTTCGATATGGACTTGTCGGTTTTGAAGTGCCTTACTATAAGTATACACCGGAGCCAGTTCTTGAGAATAGCCATGCAAAGCTCTACTGGGACCGATCTGTCATCACGGACAGGACTATTGTCGCCAATAAGCCTGATATCGTGCTGGTAGATCGGCTGGAGCGCCGGGCTTTTCTTGTTGATATCACGGTTCCATGTGACATTAACATCGTGAAAGCTGAGAAGGAAAAATTGACAAAATACATAGACTTAGCACACGAGGTTACTGACATGTGGGATGTTGACTCAACAATAATTGTCCCGATAGTCGTGTCAGTAAACGGTCTAATACCGAAGAGTCTCGACCAACATCTTAAGAGACTCTCTCTACAACCCTGGGTTAAGGGCCGAATTCAGAAGGCAGCAATTTTGGGGACGGCACGTATTGTGCGGAGGTTCCCCACTCTGTCACCCTGACCACTGACGGTTTAGTTGTAAGACCACCGTTTTTGGTAACCTGTTTTTTATGTTTATATTTTTAATATTTTTTTTTTTGTATTAAATGTATAAACGTAGAAAATAAGAGACATTGAGAATAAATGATAATAATAATAATAATATCTCTGGACAAGTCACACAAATTGAATCTAACCCCAAAGTAAGCAAATTATATGCTTGTGTTATGGGTGTTAGTCAACGATACTATTACATAGAAATACTTAAATAAATACCAGAATACATTTAATAAAAAAAGATGTTATCGAATGGTGATCCAACGGGGTTTCTTAAGCTTAACGCCTCTTAACTTTTTATATGTTAATCCAATTTCGATTATTGGATTGTTTTAATACGTTACTATTGTACCTAAATATTGCAGGGAAACAGGGATTTTTTGTTTGTGGCCTAATTAGATGTGAACGACATCTTATACGCAGTAATTAGGCTAAATGTGCAAAAGAAAATTGAATTGATGTGTACGAAAATAAGAATAGATAAGA
The DNA here is from genome assembly GCA_002245505.1 of Calephelis nemesis. Lineage (NCBI taxonomy): Eukaryota > Metazoa > Arthropoda > Insecta > Lepidoptera > Riodinidae > Calephelis > Calephelis nemesis. The sequence goes on from NJDD01001938.1 coordinate 15,780, forward strand.
ACGACCAAAAATAAACATTAACATTCTAAAATAAGTGTATAAGGCGCGGTTTAAAAGTTTAATATATTTTAGGAACTAAGCTGTTAATCAAAAAGAATTTTTTTAACTAACCAACCCGGCAAACTTCGTTTAGACCGATATCGATAACTACTTGATATAAAAAATGAAATTAAATTAATAATATAAATGAAATTAAATTAGCAATATTGTTTTTCCTAACTTTCTTGTAATTTTCCATATTTTATTTAAACCTTTACTGAACTCTCACTAAAATGTTTAAGCCAAAACCAACAGAATTCATCCCTGCGTTATTGAGTTTTAGCGTGTTTTTTTTTTTTTACATATTTTTCTGTTCGTTGCACCTATTATCATTTATAAATTGAAATTATTTTGGAACGTGTAGGGTTACCGTCTCCGTGCGCACCTCTGTCCTAAGAAGAATTCAAAATGACTTCGCAATATGGTGTTTTTACATTTTGTTGACCACCTGAAACTAGAATGTAAAACTCTACCACCTAACTATATCTTTCAAAGCACGGATTTAAAACTAAGCAAGATTAGAGAGGAGTTAGACAACATTTTACAAGTGTACAAAGCATCAACCAGTGGGTTTATTAAAACTTAATAATATATATCTCAAATTATCTAAATTACCGTTATCGTTTTACAAATTATGTTAATTATGTAAACACGTCATACATAATTTATTTTAGCCACTCTTGTGTCTTTCTTATAACTTAAAATATTAACTTATACTAGTGGTCGCCCGTTGGTCGAAATTCGACCATAATACATTTTAATATCTTGTTGCTAAGAACGCCATCTTCATTTCTCAAGACCAACTACTTTGTTTCCAAACTTTTTAGTGCGCCATCTGTGATCTTTTATCGTTATCATCAACATATTTTTTTGTGTCAAATGCATGGTAGTGTGGGTAATGTTTTATTTATTTTTTATTTAGTGACTTGGTAAGCATTAATATTGAAAAATATTACCGTTCTGCACTTTTCTTACACATAAACTACTCTATCGCCAACTGTCCACATATCCAAACCCGGATAACTTTATTTTTATTAGAAGGTTGAAAATGCAAATTTTCAATTTTTTTCTTTGTCCGACCCGGGGATCATACCAGTTACCTCAAGATGTCAAGTCCGATGCCGGACCGCTAAACTACAAACGCAAAAGCTGCTGAACTAAGCCTATTTGCCAGTTTTTCATTATGAAGGCCACATTGCAATTTATTATCAATTATTATTATACCAACTTAAAAATATATTAGCACTCGATATGTTATGCGGGCCGAAAAAGCGGCAAAATAACAACAGAAATACAGAATTTTATTGCTGAGTTGTTTGCAGCTGGAAATAATACTCTTTCAAATTAAAAATAATTTTCAAATGGATTCTTAAATCAATGTATTTCTTAAATCAAGCCATTCATGAAAAAAATTGGTGAGGAACATAAAGCCTTCATTTGCTTGAACTTGCGAACGATCTTACAGTTTTCAAGCTTGCCAAGTACGCCATATATTGTTTTAAACTTAATAGTGACGTGATATTACAATTGTCGATCCAAAAAATTACGTTTCTAGAAATAAGATTTCTAATATAGATATATCGTAATAAGAATTCGTTCAGGTACTAACTTTAAAAAAAATTGGTTTGAATGTAATTTAATTATATTTTTACTAATAATAATGAATCTTGTTAAAACATAAAGAGTTAACTTGTATAAATATAAACATATTTGCACACCACTATGTGAAAAATTTGTTGATGAAAAGTAAATGAAATATTCTTTCTTAAGTTTCATTATATTTCCTTTTTTATAAGTCAATTGAGCAGCACTAGGTAAGTAAGTAAGTTGATAGTAGCAATTCCAATCGGTAGGTAAATAATTTTTATCTATTTACCTAAACTTAACTGTCGACCATCACTAATAGATCATGTATCGATATCGATACACTACACTTTTTGAACAGCCGTAGTAATGTCAGAACCACAGATTACGGCCTCATATTGATCAGAACGGCTGCCATATTTTGTTTTAATGGCAGATTTTTTTCGTAGGTAGTTTTTACAAGTCTATACATATATTGAATTCAAAGAAATCCAGTTTAGACTCATTCAGTTGTACATTAGGAGTTGGATTTCAATGCCTAATGTTTATCTAATACACTTCTTTTTTAAGATATTGGAAGGCAAAGATGACGGATTTCCTGATGGTAAGAAATTCCCGCCGCCTAGAAACACCAACGGTGGTAATGGTAAGTTGCCAACCTGAGGCCGGGATGTTAGGCCTCAAGCAAAAGTTAGTTTACCGGCTACCTTACCCTTCGAACCGGAACACGTCATGACGTTGTGGCGACAGGAATAGGTAAGGCGGTGGTACCAATCCGGGTGAGTAGCTGCAAAACTCTACCACCTAGTCAGATATCATGGTGCTAGTGACGGTAAGCCTATGCTCACCTTTTACGAGCTGCCTGGTACCGAAAGGCAGGTGGTCTATTCTGTAAAGGAGCCCGGACCAACACGGGGAGCACAGAACTTTGTGTTATTACCATTTTAAAGAAGATTGTTAACTGTGAACCAATGTATAAACTTGGATATAGCATTGTTCACTTCTTCGTGCTTGCCTTATGTCGGTCTTTGCGTGATAAAACTGAAAAATTAAAATTTATTTTTTTTGTACGTATTTTTACAGGATACAAAGTATCCCATTTTAAGCCCAGGATAATAAGGTGTAATTATACCAAGTTTCATTGAAATCGAACAGTTAGTTTTCAAGTAATGCCTGAACATACAGACAGACAGACAAAAAAAATAATCAAAAAAATGGTAAAGACCAGATGACTGTTTCAGAAAAATGTAAAAAAAAATTTGTTTGACCCCAACTCTAAAAATTTCTTAAAATCTCTGCAGATTCCGATAATGTGACATCTTAGATAAACTTTAAATTTTGGAGATAAAGACAGATAATTAAAGTAAAACTAAATAAACTTGAATTTTAAAAACATAAAATACGACGGGTAATTGAATAAGACGTAGTTTGAACATTTTGATTCTATGATAAAATAAACTGCACAGGTGTGTTTACAGTACCTTGAATTAAAATTACGACATTTTTACAGTGCATCATAAATTTATTTAACAACTTATTCATAATACTCGTCTCAAAAAACATTAATTGCCCATTTATTTTTAAACGGTTATATTATTTACGCAAGCAATACTAGCGTACACTCATGGCCTGTGCGGTAATCAAACAGCGTTTTTTTCTTGCGATTTAGTGAATTTGATAAAATTTGGCCTTACCTTTTTCCGTTACTGTCTGTTTATTTGTAGGGTAGGGTAACTGTTACTGTAGCAGTGCTACATTTGCTTTACTTTCAAGTCTCCGACTGTCATCGCCCTATTACTACTATAACTTTAATATCATCTTAATATTACTTCTGCGTTAGTCCAAAAAGTATCTTCACGCCCATATCCCCGAAGAGGTAGGCAGAGGCACAACCAGGGCACCCACGACTAGCCGAAGATACTAAGTCCCATAATGGGATAGGTGGCAAGCCTATCGCCAACCGGGCAAGTTTCCAATCCCGACCAACATTTTTTTTATTAGAAAATTGGAAAAATCCAATTTTCTTTTTGTTGGCCGACCCGGGATTCGAACCCGAGACCTCATGCAGTCAAGTCCAACACCCGGACCGCTCGACCACAGAGGCGACTTAGTCCATGTTTATTTATAAAACGGTCATTGTTTATAGACGACTTGTATTTTAACCAACTCCAAACAGGAGAAACTTGTCAATTCGGATGTATGTTTTTTATGCTTGAAATGCAAATATTCGGCCAATAACGAACAAGTTGCAAACTAGCAAAGCGAAGCATGAGAGCACTACTATTTCACAAAAAGCTTACTTGTTATTATGAATCCTCATAACTTTAGTTTCGATTGTACATATCAGATAAACACATTTTTCAGGATATGTTGTTTGTACTGTTCTTATTAAAAACATGTTTGTAGTTTTTGTTGCATAGCTTTTACGAGTACTTTAGGTGTTCTAAATATTTTTAAACCCCCGATTACTGTGTCACTGACGATCAACAAAATTGAATTCATTCCTTGAACATATTTGCATAAAATTTCTCATGAATTGAATTTATAAAATTCAACCCCTGAGGGGGTAAAATAGAACATAAACGTTTCATATAATCACACAGGTCTAATTCTTTGAGCTAGATAAGAACGTAGGCATTCAATAAAAAGAATTTTTAATAATTCAACCTCCAAGATGGTCAGTTAGGTTATATGAGTATATGAATAATTGTATAAAGCTATTTCCTCGACAATATGTACATAAAATTTCACATGAATTAAATATTTCAGAAATATTAAATTTCATTTTCGAAAATTCAGCCCCTGAGTGGGTAAAATAGGGAATGAAAGTTTTATGTATACGCACAGGCTAAATCCCATGAGCTAGAAAATCAATATTTCGTTTATACCTTCTATTTATGACCTACCTGTTCACTAAGAAAGGATTTTTTTTTAATTCAACCTGAAAGGGGTGAAATGGTACATAAAAACAGTTCTAAACTTTTTATTCCTTCGACATACGTTTGCGTGAAATTTCGATTGTAATGAGTACCTCGAAAATAATAACTCAACATATTGTCAAATTTAACTTTTTAGAGGATTAAATGGAAAATGACAGATTTACATAATCGCATTGGTAAAATCCTTTAGGCTATAAACATGAAATTTGCCCATGTGTTTTTTTATGATTTTATTGAAACGTCCGTGAATAAATTACGCAACTGAATCTAATCCCAAAGTAAGCAAATTATATGCTTACTAATCTTAATGTTAGACGTAGATTCTACTAAAGAGACTCAAATAATGATTTATGTCAACACATTCTCAAACCGACGAGAAAACATGCTTGTTTAAATGTAATTGCCAGTTACTTAGATAATGTTCAGTCGAATAGTCATATTCTTGGTTTATCTGATCATGAAACTACTTAAAGTATATAGAAGTAGACATAGACCAGTAAAGCCAAAGCATAACTTTTGGTTAGTGAGAAAGCGCCTCTATGGGCAAGAAAAAATTAAAAAGTTTTATTTATGCCTGTCATCTTTAAGCTTTAGGGAGATTCTTAGGAATCAAAATTGTGAAAAAGCTTTTAGTGAATTTCGTGGCATCCTAATATTATTTTTTGAATTATCATTTCGTATGTTGAATGACATTAGCATATTTTATCTTATCTGTTATACCGGGAGCCGGTATGGTCAACAGACAGAAGAAGACATGCCTATTGTTTCACCGCTGGCCACAAACACAACCGGAGAGGATTTTTTTAATAAAATAAATGTATTTTTTGAGGAAAATAATCTCAGTTGGAACGACTGCATTGACGTTTGTACAGATGGGGCCAAGGCGATGACAGGTAATACAGCAGGACTAGTGTCAGGAATAAAAAATAAGGCTCCTAATTGTAGTTCCAGCCATTGTATCCTGCATAGACAAGCACTTACGACGAAGCAAATGCCATCAAATCTAAAATTAGTTATGGATGAAGCGGTAAAAATAATTAATTTTATCAAATTACGATCACTACAATCCCGATTGCTGGCATTATTGTATGAAGATTATGGCAGCAAACGTAAAACACTGTTGCTTCATACAGAAGTGCGATGGCTGTCTCGGGGTAAAACTTTAACAAGGCTATTTGAGCTCATAGTCGAATTACAAATGTTTCTTTCAGAAACTTCTTTTAATTTGAAAGACCGTTTGTCTAATAAAAATTGGTTATTTCGACTTTCTTTTATGGCGGAAAACTTAAAAAAACTTTACGATTTAAATGTATCATTGCAAAGTAAACAAACAACAGTGTTCCAAGCCTGTGACAAAATAACTGCCTTCAAAAGAAAATTAGGTTTTTTGAATTAATTGTGCCAGAAAGAGAGAAATAGAAAGCTTTACGTCACTCAGTGAGTTTGTTAAAGGTAACGACTCAAATATGTTCCAAAATGATGTATTTGAAGAATTGGGCGAATATCTCACTTCGATGCGTGCATCTTTTGAGAAGTATTTTCCTGGAGAACAGAATACGAAAATGATTTCATGAATTCATAATCCTTTATTGTCAAACTTACAAAAGCCCAAAAGCATGTCGAATGAGATGTATGAATCTCTTTTAGAAATGTCATCAGACACATCTATGGAATCACTTTTGAAAACGACGCCTCCCAACGATTTTTGGCGCAGAATCCGTGTTGAATGTCCAATGCTTGCCGAAATGGCTCTCAATATTCTTCTCCCGTTCCCGACAACATATTTGTGCGAAACAGGATTCTCAATATATGCAGCCACAAAAACAAAATACCGCAATAGACTGGACGCGCAACCTGATATAAAACTTAAATGTCCTCTATCAAACCTGAAATCAATTAATGAAATATAAAAAACAGTTTCATACTTCCCATTCATTCGATTTTTTTTATTGTCTTCTATTATTATAAGTACTTGTTATGTAACTGTTACATTGTACTTTAATTATGCTTTAATTAAATAATACACTTTCAAAACTATTGTTTTATTGTAGGGTTCCGTCAAGGATTTTGCTTTCCAAAAGGGTTCCGTCACCCAAAAAGATTGCTCTAAGACATGTAAGATTGATTCGGACATGTCAAATTAAGACGTTTTTAATCATAGTTTTCTGAGTGATAGATTGAACGTCTGTAGAAATGTCGTGTAAAGGTTAATCTGACAGCACTATTAAGTGTTTTGTATCTTTCTTTAACTTTCGTTTAAGAACGGCAGCAGTGGCTTTAAATAAGTTTAGTGAGTGCTCAACAAAATAACTACCAGTGAACTAACCTTAAAAGATATAAATATGCTGTCGCGGACTTATTTATAGAACTTTAAAGAGGAGCAATTCTGTAAAGCAAAAAATATAAATGGGTCCTTTATTTTTAAACTGTCATTTGTTAATTTTTGCCTTTTTTCGTTTCGGTTTTACTTTGTCTTTGGCCAGCTTTATTTCTAAAGTAATCAATCATCTTTGTTTGCTTTTAGCAGAGTATAATACATTTGATGTTTTTTAATTATTTACAGTACACCTACTATACCAATTAATTGGCATGCAATATACATACTTTAACAATTTTATGTCGTACAAATTATTAATCAAATGAATTAGTATTTTAATTTATTATTAGTAATTAAATTATTAGTAATTTTGTTAATTTCCTTTATTCTAACTTTGATAGCTTGTTTCAGATCAAATTTAATAGTTACATTTCTACACATGAAAGCCAATTAAATTTTTGACATAACATTATGCATTCAATGTCCCAAAAAAAATTTGGGCATTTACTTTTCATAGCTTGTCTTCAATAGGTCGTCTCACTCACCCAGTCCGAAGCCTCGTCTGATGTACTAATCACCTTCTTCATTTTTCAAAACAAAACTTTATAGTAATAATTAACACAAAACGATGAAATTCTCAGCTTCCCGTTTTCATCTTACACTATTTTAGTTTGTATGTTAGTTCACACATAATACATAGGTATGTCGGAAAGTGAAATGTAGTTACGATGGTCATGAGTAAACTTACGCTGTTAAAAAGACTTATTTGCATTAAATATGTTATAAATTAGATTGTACATACTAAAGATTTTATTATTTCAATAATTCATAATAATGTGTTCAGGTATATCTTGAAATCATGAATATAGTTGTGGTACTGTTGTGGTCATTAGTCTAGTTGATCTAGAAGGCGATGCAACAGGTGGCTAATTAGTGATTGCCGTACTTCTATTGGTTCGCTTATAGCTGTTGCGACCATTTAAACTGGAAGAACCATGTTTCTTCGGCTTGCTGACGTTTGGTCCACAAAATGTGCGTCCACAGTGGAAGAAACGACACCTTTTTATGTTATTATTTTTTTTCACTGACGATTCGTCCGCTATCACATTATTGAAGCTGTTTAGCACAGTCAGATGAAAAAGTTTTATGATACCATAATATTATATTATTATAAATATTTATAATTACAATTATTTGACGGCGGTTTGGTTAAAAATTGCTTTATGACGTC
>NJDD01001940.1:10600-29465 GCA_002245505.1 Calephelis nemesis
GACATCTAAATGTTCATTACACAAATGTTTGTCCCCGTCGGGAATAGAACCTGTGCCTCACGGTTGGTCGGTGAAGTTATTTAATAATCCTGCAAACTCGTCAAAGAGCAATGAATATGTTTCAAAGAAATATACATTCTGTCAAAAAAGTAGTGGGTAATTGATTACTTATTTGTATATGGTTCCAAATTCATTTTTTTTTGTTGTTAGATTGGCACAACTGTTTAGCATTTTGACGCAGAGTTTTAATTGCTTAAATCTCCTCGTTGGTCGAGTGGCTAGCGTACTCGCCTAACTGCATCGACGAACCGCGAGGCTTGGGTTCGATTCCCAACGGGGGCAGGCATTTGTGTGATGAACATTTAGATGTCTGCATTTCCGGGTCTGGGTGTTTATTAAATTTATTCTGGTATCTATTTAAGTATTTCTATGTAATAGTATCGTTGCCTAACACCCATAACACAAGCATATAATTTGCTTACTTTGGGGTTAGATTCAATTTGTGTAACTTGTCCAGGGATATTTATTTATTTATTATTAAGTGTTATTTATATTAAACTAGCTGTTCCCGCGAACTTCGTTCCGCCCGTTCAGTTTGTATGGGAAAAATTAAAACGTTGTTTTTCCCAGTTTCCTCACAATTGAACAGAATAAAAAGTAGCATTTGTCATTCTCCCGGTTCTATGCTACCTTCCTACCAATTTGCAGCCTAATCGGTTCAGCCGTTCTTGAGTTATAAATGGTGTAACTAACACCACTTTCTTATATATGTACCTATATAGATACAGTGCTATACCTATCTCAAGCGTTGATCCGTATCATTTTAATTGATCATTTGGGTATGAAACGTGCCGCTCGGATACTCCCAAAAGCCCTGATTTTTTCCAAAAACTCAATCGCATGAGAGTTGCTAAGGACATGCTAGAACGAGTCAATTATTACCCAACAATCTCGAAAAGCATTGTTACTGGTGTCGAGTCGTGAGTTTACGAGTTTGACATGCAAACTAGTCAACAAGATGTGGGGTGGCGTCTTCCAAATGAACCGAACCCGAAAATACTACGCCAAGTCAAAAGTCGAAGTCATGTTTAGTATCGCCCAATTCTTGCCGGAAGATCAAATGGTAACGGTTACTTGAGCCTTTTGCTTTTAAAAAGACACAAAATTCGACGGAAAAGGCCCGATTTGTGGAAACAAAATTCTTGAATTTAGCCTTCGCACAAGGCCACCACGGATTAGACCAGATTTTGATTTTGTACCACGACAATGCGCCTTTGCATCATGTTTAAATGAATTTTTGACCAAACACTCAACAAATACCATCAAGCAACCACCATATTCACCAGATGTGGCTTCAGCCTATATTTTTTTTTCCTAAACTTAAATTACCACTTTGTGGCACCCGTTTTCAATCAATAGCAAACATTCGTAGAAACACTCATCCCCTAATTTGAAAGTTCTAAGTTACACAATTTTTACGTTGTTTGTGTATAAATACTAGTTTACATACCAAATTCCAACTTTCTAGGACTAAAGTGTCCAGGCCTGAAGTACTCTACGAAAGTCGATAGTTTCAGTCAATTGTCTAATTACGAAAACGGTGCCTATAACATCTTTAGTGTTTTAGCTATGTAGTTGGAACTTTTAAGTTTCTAAAGTGAAGAGCCACACAGTTAAAACTTTTCATGTCTAATAAGTGTACTAAAGACAATTTAATTGAACATTTTGTTTAATTTGCATAATCTAAACCAAAGTTATGAGGGTCCTTACGAAAAATCGTTCATGAAAAAAGTTGTGCCCTTGCTTTCGCTTTGATCGTCTTGGCGGTGACACTCCCGTACACCCGGATACGTTGATAACAGACCCATGAGTTATGGTTATTATCCGTTATATACTTGTGAAGTTTTTTTACCGACCCAAAAAAGAAGAGGAGAGCAATTCAATTATTCAATTTAATTATTCAATTCGTAATTTATTTTTGTTACGCTAATACTAGGCCAGTAACGAACCGTCATGATTTCGGGATGGTTCCGTATTAATTTACTATGATCGCACTAGTAGTTTTTGAATTTTAAATGCATTCATATCTCGGTATCAATGGCTACCTTTCGGAAGAAGAACTAACAAACCATGGCATGGCCATTAAATATATTGGAATCGGTTTTATACAGTTTTACTACGGTTAAATTATTTCCCCGATATTCGGTAGCGTCTCTGTAAATTAGTGTGAAAATTTGAACAGTACTTCTACCGGTATCTGAGAGAATCGATTTCCTGACCATATATAAATTTCGATACGTTAAATGCCGAATGTAATTTTAGCAACTTACCGCAAAGGCACCTTTTTAGAAAGCCTGTTTAAAAAAATCGACTGACACACTTCAAATCTAAAGAAAGAGTGTGGAGATATTATGTTCGGTAAAAATCAACTAGATTTATTTTGCAGGATATATTTTACCCTAATAAATTTAATAAACACCCAGACCCAGAAAAGCAGACATATTAATGTTCATCACACAAATGCCTTCCCCCGTCTGGAATCGAACCTGAGCCTCGCGGTTGGTCAGTGTAGTTAGCCTGTTCGCTAGTGTAGGCGAGTTCGCTAGCCACTCGACCAACCATTTGTCTGTAACTTTCTAATTCCCTTGGTGTTCTTCTCAAAAATGACAAAGCGTCCTTTAACGTATCTGAACAAAATTTAGCACTGAGAATCCAGGATAAGGTTAAGCGTGCTTGATCAACTCTTGTTGCTTTACTAAGCAAAAAAACAAATGTTCGGTTTGGAGAACTACATTAGGAATATACATCTCAACGGAAAAGTAAAACCATGTCGTTGGATATATCAGTGGTAATAGTATCTTTTAGCCCGTATCGTCGAAGTGATCCGTAAAGGTACAAATATACCCACGATTAGCTGAAGGTAGTTAGATCTACTCTGTAAGACTTTATGTGGTATAAGTGGGATAGGTGGCAAACCCGTCGCCAACCGGGCACGTATTCAATCCCGAGCAACATTGTTTTAATAAAAAAAATATATAAAAAAAATATATCTTCACGCCCATATCTCCGAAGAGGAAGGCAGAGGCACAACCAGGGCACGCACGACTAGCCGAAGATACTAGGTCCCACAATAAGATAGGTGGCAATCCTATCGCCAACCGGGCACATATCCAATCCCGAGCAACCTTTTTTTTATTAGAAAATTGGAAAAATCCAATTTTCTTTTTGTTGTCCGACCCAGGAATCAAACCCGGGACCTCTGCAGTCAAGTCCGACAATTGAACCACCAGACCACATAGGCGACAAAATATAAATCCCATTATAAGTCGATAGACCCGGGAACCCGAGACCTCATGTAGTCAACGTCGTTAACAGACTACTAGACCATAAAAGCGAAATAGTTGTTGAAGTTTATACGATTTTTTTTTAAAGATGTGAAAAGATTGTTTTACAACTATTAATTCCAAAAAATGTTTTCTGTCTGATAGCTTTCGGTTTACTGATCCTAATTATTTTACTTGATTATCTTCAGTAGTCTATCTTCAGTAATCTTAAGATTTGGTAATTTTAGAAGGGAATAATTTGAAAGTAATTTGGTTTTGCTGCTGATTGACCGGGAGTCACGTAGACTTAGTCGTCTCGACTTTCCCACGCATCAATTTTGCTTCGAAGCAGTATCTCTTATTTAAAACAGGTAGATTTATTATCCTTCCACCAAACTGATGACTGCTTTGCATGCGAGACGTGCCACCGTCGCCAGAACAAACGATAATAAAAATGAAATAGGTAACTTGAAGGGACGTGGTTCCATCAAAATTCAAATGATTTTTTGGCGTGTCTCTAATGCTTGGTACAGACCAAGCAAACGTAGGGCTTTGGTTTGCTTCGCTTAAGAGGGTGAGTGAATGTGATTTGAATGAAATGTCATCAGAAAGGTGGTCGCATTCTTTAAAATTTGTCTCTTAAACACTACTTTGCTTTCCGTGGTCTGTCTCTACTCCCTGTGTATGCGTAAATATTTAAAACCACTTTACGGATTATAATGCGTTTTTTTATAACAGATATAGTGATTCAAGAGGAAAGTTCATATATATACATAGAGGTTTATCTAACCATGCTAAGCTGGGACGAGCTGTTTGTTAGTAATAGAAAAAACGGTCGCCTCGTGCGTGTTTGTAATTTTTTGGTCATGTCCTAATGCCATTGTTATTCTGAAGAATATATTCAGTAAGGTTTCGAAGTCACCAAAATAATTATTTTTCCATTGATTTATGTAAGGTATTTTGTATTCTCGGTCTTTAATTTTTAGACATTTCTTAAAAAAATCTATGTTTCTGATAGCTTTTTGGTATAAAAACTATCACAAACATCGAGTTTCAGCAAAAGAAAATTAGTAATGGAAGCCACGTGCAATTCGTATTTTTTATTTTGTTTTTACTATTTTTTTGGAAATGTCTAAAAATTAAAGACCGAGAATACAAAATACCTAACATGAATTAGTTGTGATTATTCGAAGGTATCATCATCTTGATAAGTATCTGGAAAATTAATTATTTTGATGATTACAGAACATAATAAGATAAACGAATTCATTTGTCCTGTATCGGTGACCAAGTAAACGTAAGACTGTTCGCTTTCGTTTGCCTAATCAGTACCTGCCATGAGAAATGGGCAAATCACGTTAGGATACGCATACAACGAAACATTCTTCTTCTTTCTTTACATATGGCCTGTCAATACAGGACGCAATGTCAGGCACAATAATTCCGCCAATGTCTTGTGGTGAAAGAGACACAGGTGAACTTCTTTGCTTTACGGAGTCAAAGCTGAGAAAAACCCAAAATATAGACGCATATTAGACGAAACTCTGGCCCCCATTGTCATCGGCAATGAATGATGAGATATAAGAGAAATGTGTTCAATTTTTATTGAAAGATGAAATGATAAACTAAACTAAATATTTGCATACTAATAACGTTGTGTCGGCTTGCTGCATTTCCGTTTCGATGTCCCCAATTTCGATGCACTTGACCCGGTTCCTGGTGCAGTGGAATATTTTGCAAGTAGGTTGGTATGTAAAACACTTGCGTCAGCCTGCACCCACCGTTAATAACACTGTTAGTTATTGGACGGGTTTGGTAACTTGACATAAACTACTTCATTATCAACACTTTAGCGTATTTCAAGTGGATTTAGGTCACTTCCATATTTCACTTTTCACATTTCACTTTAGTTATAGTTTTGGTGACAAAATTTAATCTTTGCTCGCTTTGTACGAATTGATTAATTGATAGGCAGTTAAACTATTTTTTATCCTCTATTATTTCTTTATCATAATATTTTTTTATTATTTATTAATTTAAACGAATCTAATTACAAAGAGAAGCATGCGAAACTTCACTAATAATGTGGGAGCATTAAAGTAATCTAACTAAATTTATTTCAAAAACACTCTATGCACTGTCTTACCTTCCTGCCACGATAATGACAGTGTCATATTTCTGGCGGAGGATAGGGTGACTGGTAGATTTGCATAAAAGCCTTAAAACCCGAGTCATAGGAGTTCGCCACACGTATGTTTGTTCGCTGCTTTTTTTTTCATCTAATTTCTGAAAGGCTGAACCGATTGGGTTTATCTGGTATTTTAATAGTTTCCTGGACGATTTAAAAATAATACTGGACCCTGTGTAGATGTCATACCGACAGCAACGCTACCTGCGTTGCTGTCGGTATGTCGTCTACACTAATTTTACACTAGTATTGTAAAGAGGAAATATTTGATTGTTTGTTTGCATTGAGTAAGCTCTGAAACAACTTTTACCATTAGAAGCCAACATTATCGTATTGTATATAGGTTACGTTATTTCTTGGAAAAATAGAAATTTGTCCACCCGTGCGAAGCCGGACGGGCTGCTAATTATCATGTAAAAAATATTATGGCCCACTAATTTCTAAAATTCAAATCGGTGTTTGCAAATCGTTTGTTACAATCGACACCGTAACGAATGAATGGATTTCATCAAGACGGCAGTACTACGATGTACCCAACATTAAGCAACTGGCATTTCGTAAAAGTTCTCACAAAAGTGAACCGGGGCCAAAACATCGAATGAATATTTTCGTACGTATCCATAAAATTGTCTTTAATCTGTCTATCGTGTTTATTTTTTTTTGTGGAAATAAACAACGATTGTTTAATGATGTATGGTTTGATTGGCAAAACAATAAGGTGTGCTACTTTTATATGGCTAATATTGACAGAAGACCTAGATAATTGTTTTGCGTACACACTGTAGGTACATTGTCTATCCGTCTTGTTATTAAACATTAAATTACCTACTAAAAGGTTTAGACTGGTATGCAGTTTATACACTATACTAGTGACTACTAGTAGTAGTAGTGTACTAATATTAGTAGTAGTAGCTTACTAGTCCAGACTATATTAGTGGTAATTTTGTTGTCCACTCACTGAACTAATTTTAAACTATCGCTATCTACCTTCAACGATAGTAATAGAAAGAAACCAAACTCGCTTAGTGCTATCAGATTAGTTTGTACGTGACACTTTTACAGAATTTTAATCTGTTTCTCGAAAAATTTTGAAATTCACAAGTTGATAAGTTTGGACTAATCTGGCATGTCTAAAACGTATTATCTTCTCTTTTTACTCTTCATTTTTTTTTCTCATTCATTCATTCTCAACGTTTATAAAATAACATGTTCTGATTGACTGATACATCATCACTGAGCGGAAACTGTTCTAGTAACAGCCATGAAATTTGGTGAATAGCGTCATTGTATTGAGTAGACACCCACTAAAGACGCAATTTTGGAAATTCTATTCCTAAGGGGGTGAAATAGGGGTAGAAAGTTTGTATGGAAAATCGTCATTTTTTTAAGTTAGAAACGTGATACTTTGTTTTGGGCTACTTACTAAAAATATTAGATACGTATTTAAGCGTTTCTGGAAATTTTATCCCTAAGGGGGTGAAATAGGGGTTGAAAGTTCATAAATAGTCCTTGTTAATGGGCTATAATAAATGTATTAACTGCCACGCGAGCAAAGCCACGGGTAACAGCTAGTTCAATAAGTTTAGTTTGTGCACAGCAGAATTACTACCAACATCAAACTAACTTTACTCTTACCTTAGTCTTTATTTATTAATAAGACAGTTAGAAATTGTCGAATATACATCCTTACAGTTTTATATGTTTTAGCGATTGGTTTGTTCTCTTTCTAACCAATTAACCTAATTTTGTCAGACAAGGCGTACTCATAGTAGTTGGTAGTACTCGGGTAACTTTATAATTTTCCTCGAAGCTACAATCCATCTTCACTTCCTGTTTACTTAAACCATGTATATTCCAAATAACATACGTAAAACTTTTACTCTAAATATCTTGCGTTGTAGGCAGAGAGTACTGAGTGTAAAGTGTTATGATTCTTTTCGTTCTCTCCCTCTCTGTNNCTGTGACTTTTCTGTGCTTCTTGTTGTCGGCGCTTGTTGGAATTCCAGTCTAAACACAATTTTTGAAGACCACTTGTACTTTCGACATTTGTGGAAATTACAGTTGATAAATTGGTACTATGTGTAGCCACTAACTATTGATAAAATATTTTTTTCACGTAAAGGAAAGCAAATGGATGACCGAGCTTTGCTCGTTTTTTTTTTAAATGAAACCCTCAAAACCTTTGTTAGTAGTACGTGTGTAGAGCATACTAATTTCATGAAAGTTGGTGCCCATCTCCGATATTCAGAAAATAAGTACGAGAATTGATTGTTTACAGGTTTATTGGATAACGTTTATTAAAATTTGTTTAAAATAACCTATCGCCTCTGTGGTTGAGCGGTCCGGGTGTTGGACTTGACTGCATGAGGTCTCGGGTTCGAATCCCGGGTCGACCAACAAAAAGAAAATTGGATTTTTCCAATTTTCTAATAAAAAAAATGTTGGTCGGGATTGGAAACGTGCCCGGTTGGCGATAGGCTTGCCACCTATCACATTATGGGACTTAGTATCTTCGGCTAGTCGTGGGTGCCCTGGTTGTGCCTCTGCCTACATCTTCGGGGATATGGGCCTGAAGATACTTTAAAATAACCTTCTAGCGTATAATTTCATTTAAATTCTGATTAAAGTAAATCGCACTATAAATTGGAAGCAAAAGTTTGCGGTTAGATTTTAAGTAGGTAGTAACTACGACACCTTGGCTGCCGGTTTTTTTCACTATTTGTCTGGCATCTGTTCCTTGCAAAAATACATGGCATCGTCAATTGTTAATGTACCTACCTAGGTACTCTGGTTGGCAACGCACCATTACCACCTTTAGTGTCTCTAGGCGGCGGGAATTTCTTACCATCAGGAAATCCGTCTGCTTGTTTGCCTTCCAATGTCATAAAAAAAAAGGTACAAACATTCATTTCGAGCTGGAAAATGCAACTTAGATTGGCCCACAGTCAACTTTCTAATTCAGCATCCAAATTTTAGCCAAATATACTTGAGAGATAACAGTGGCCTATAAACACCATAGATTTTCGGCCAATATTATTAACCTATCTAAGATAGAAGATCGTGCTATTTTTAGATCAATTGCTAGGCAACCGTTGTTATTTTTCAATAATTAACAAAATATCTTAGCAACAACACTTGAAGGCCTATCTTTATCTGAAGATATTAATATTGGCCGTTAGTTAGCACCTTAAACCAGCCAAACTTTCAGACCATATCAAAAGTACATAAATAAAGCTATTCGTTAATTGACAGCTAAGGGATGATGTACTGTAGAGGTTGCATTACGATGCAAACTCTACTGGCTGTTTATATTTGAATTTAAAAAAAGATTAAGAACGCAGAATGAAAAAATGGAATCACAATTCAATTCATGATTGAGAACGTATTGAAAAAGATGTAAAGGAAAATAAAATAATATATATAAAATATTCTTTTAATAATTAAATAACACGTCCCCGGTATTACAGTTAGGGTTGCCACTTTTTTCTTTTCCAATAAAAGTACTTTAGTTATTAAGCCTAAGAAAAAAAAGTACAGAGTATTAGAATAAAGTACACTTTTATGTTATTTATTTAAGTACTTAATTATTGAACATTAGGCACAGAATGATAATATATAACAATTACAAAAAGAATTACACATAAATACCTCTACTTTTCTTTGTTACCTATTATACTTAACACATATTTTGTTACTTTGAGCTGTTTATATTAAATTTGAATCTTTCCTTAATAATTTCAGAGCGTCTTTCTTTGCATTCAACTTTTAAATTAGAATATATTAATAATTCACTCTTTATTAATTATTCTGTTTTTTTTTATCTCGCCATTTGCTAAAAGAGGATGTCACCGGAACAGACAATAAAAATGAAGTTATTTTATATTATTTTAAAATTAATTTTCAGCAATGCTAAATAAGTGCCGCCATTTTTGTGCAAATGATAGTTCTACGAATCCCTTAGAAGTACATACGTATTGGATTATAAAGTGTGTAAAGTGTAAAGATTATAAAGTATTTATTAAAAGAAGTTCTCCATAAAAAATCCATATGTAAGTACACTAAACTTTTGCATATTTAGACTTCCGTATCACTAAAGGAAACAGTTTTTTTTTAGATGCACCTGCTTGCATGCAGTAATACCATCTGTATTAATATCATCTAATACACTTTGTATTAAATCATTCAAAATAAAGTATGTACTTTCCGTACTTTATTTTTCTTATAAAGTATAGAGTACAATTACCTGAAATAAAGTACAATACTTTATTATAAAGTACGGGTGGCAACCCTAGTTACAGTACTCAGGTTTTTGCCAAGGAAAATATAGGAATGATAGGAATCTAAACTACGAGTATTTTAGTCAAAACGCTCCTAGTTTTTGTGCTAGCGACTTTCATCTATACTATAAGACAGCGATAAAACTAATACATATTTACACACATATACACATTATATGCACATGCATGATGTATTTTTTCCAAAACAATTATTTGTAAAAGTTAGGTAAAGTTGCAAAATATCGCGAGATTAGCAACAAAATTAGTCATTCAAAAAAAAGGATACATAACCCAAAACGAGGGATAATAAAATGTTTTTCGATTTGTCTGTTTACTTTTCACGCAAAAACTGCTGGGCAGGTTTCTGTCAAACTTGTGTAGTAGTAGCTTAGATTAGATAGGTATATGTAGTTTTAGATTAAAAGAGACTTTTACTTCAGAAAATCTTTCCTTTCCATCGCTAATCACGAAGTCACTATATTACTTGCAACAGCTTAGTTACATACAAACTCTACCACCTAGTCAGGTGTCACTGTGTTAGTGACGGTAGGTAAGTCTATGTTCGCTTTTTCACGAGCTGTCTGGCAGGAAAGCAGGTGGTCTATTCTGAAAAAGAGCCCGGATCAACACGGGGGAAATTTTGTATTTTATAAAACAGTATAAAATTGTTAATGCACTAAAAAGCAATATTTATAATTATCCAGTGCCTCAGCAGCACACATGTGAAAGTAATTAAATTGGTTGTTTGCTGTACAGTACCCCGTTACTTTGGATTGTTAGATTAGAATACTGTTACTATGTCAGCAATATATTTCGAATTTCGAATTGGGTTTATTGTATCTTGTCCGTGTTAGTGGGATTCGTAGGCGAAGTACGTGCGAATAGTTGATTGGAGGTCGTTCAACTGGGTACCGAAATAGCGCGATCGGCCGCCGCATCTCGTACACCTCTGACGAGACGCTAACAGGCTCATGTACTTCCGGGACTAACCCCTCTTTAATATCCTTCTCGTTTTTATTTAGTTTGGGAGTGATTCGGTTCTATTTCAATTTAAAAAGAATTGTGGTATCACAAGCGTCGGTTTTTTGTCGAAAAACTGCAAAAACCGACTTCAACTATTCATTAGGGACCTACCATGTTAAAATTTGATAATTATTTTTCATAAAGATAGCTAATAAAAAGTGTCTTCACGTCTATATTCCCGAAGAGGTAGACAGAGACTACTAGCTATTAGCCGAAGACACTAAGTTCCACAATGTGATAGGTGGCAAGCCTTTCGCTAACCTGGCACATATCCAATCCCCAGCAACGTTTTTTTTATTAAGAATTTGGAAAAATTCAATTTTTCTTTTTGTAGCCCGAATCGGGATTCGAATTCGGGACCTCAAGCAGTCAAGTCCAACAACTGAATCGCTAGACTGCCTCTGTGGTGACTAATATTTTCGAAATATATTCACACATACATTTGATCTATATACTACTACATAGTAGATTTTGAATCATAACTTGGGATCATGATACCAAGTTATGAATGTTATAACTTGGGATCATGATCCCAAGTTATGATCATTCATCATGTTTCATCATGATGAAATGATATAGAACCACCACAATATAGTCGAATAAAATTGAGATCTTGCTCCTTTTTAGTCGGTTAAAATTATTACTAAGTGCATTTAAGAAGTTGTTACTGTATTACTATCTCCGTTATAAGATATCCCGTTTTGTGTTTCGACACAAATGTTTCGTGATATTTATTAAAAGAATGAAGATTTTTTAGAATGTTTTAGTCTGCAATCCATTGTCGTATTCTGTTTCTAGCCTTTTACCGGTTTGGGGGATAGGGTAGATGGTTAAGCTAACGTATCTTGAATTTCTTATCATCAGGAAATCCGTCTGCTTCCGTCAGTATCATTTTTCAGGCCACAGCTCAGAAACAGAAGGCAGTTCATATAACTCTTAAGAATTGATTTCCGGAGTATCATGAACGCTATTGTAACCACAAATTGAACGTCCCATGTCACTCGATATTCTACTGGAAGCCAGTTAGAAAGTTTTTACCAGGCTTGCCGACGTGATCTACTCCAGTGTAGTAATTACTACGTTTTCAAAATAGTAGTAGTAATAAATAGATATGTATTGCCATACGTTTTTTTAGGACAAGAAAACTACCTATACTAAAACATTTTAGTACAATCATAATAATAAATATGAAATATTGTAAACGTAAATAAAATAATAATATTAAATCATTTTTATTTCACATAAACCTAGAAGAGGCACTTGTGACGGGTCTATACAATAATAAATCTACCACCGGATCGGAACGCGGCCGAACACTGAGAAGATCCGGCAAGAAACTCAGCGGGCTTGTCTTTTTTTTCTTACTTTAAAATATATTTACAATAATTTATGAAATGATACGTTATATATTGTAAGAGATTGGCATGAGGAGCAATTAATCCCAAGCAGTCTTATCTGTTAAATATTCAGTAATGTTATAATAAACCTTTTGTTTTAATTTACATTTAACACATTTCTTAAATTTTAAAGTTTATTGTAGAACTGTATACATAGGCCCATAAAAGAATGGCTTACTCTGTAGAGACGAGACACATGCACAGCAAGATTAATTATTTTTATTCCTTGTATTGACACAGTGTATATCACAATTTCTTTTAAATGAACTTAAAATTTCTGTGAACATACAATAAATTTTGAAAAATACAACAAGTTGTAATAGCCGACCGTTGCTAGGGTGCAGAGTTTAAATATAAACTTGTTAACATTTTTGAAAAATACTATTGATTATGTACTCGTAGAATAAAGCGGTTCATTGTATGTTATTAGGATAATAAACTAGAAAAGAAATACCCCGTGTTGGTCCGGGCTCCTTTGAAGAATAGACCATCCTTCCTGCCAGGCAGCTCGTAAAAGGCGAGCGAATGCTTACTGTCACTAACGCCGTGACACCTGACTAGGTGGTAGAGTTTCGCAGCGACTCACCCGGATTGGTACCACCGCCTTACCTATTCCTGCCGTCATAACGTCATGACGTGTTCCGGTTCGGAGGGCAAGGTAGCCGGTAAACTTACTTTTGCTCAAGGCCTAACATCCCGGCCTCAGATTGGGAACGCACCATTACCACCTTTGGTGTCTCTAGGCGGCGGAAATTTCTTACCATCAGGAAATCCGTCTGCTTGTTGCCTTCCAATATCATAAAAAAAACTAAGTATATAGTTAATGCTACTTTCTGTGGGTAACGGCGCAATAGGTGTAAAGCGTCTTCGATTAAAAAGTGATTTAAGCACAGTAAAATTGCAAAATACCAACTTCAATTATTATTTTATTACCACGTCGCAATTTGTAATATTTTTTGGTGATATCTCGAAATCTTTAGCTATCTTTTGGGACAAAATGTCAAAATGCGAAATGATGATAAAATAATTTGAATTGGTATTTTACTGTAATAAGCTCGGATTTAAGAAATAGGAATAGCAAATGTAATATTAATTGTGGTAGAGTTTCGCAGCGATTCGTCCGGATTGGTACCGCCGCCTTGCCTATTCCTGCCACCATAACGTCATGACGTGTTCCGGTTCGGAGGGTAAGCTAGCCAGAATACTTACTTTTGCTCGAGGCCTAACATCCTGACCTCAGGTTGGCAACGCACCATTACCATCTTTGGTGTCTCTAGGTGGCGTGAATTTCTTACCATCAGGAAATCCGTCTGCTTGTTTGCCTTCCCATAATATAAAAAAAAATGCGTCCTGTGCGCTGCAAAACTGCTTACATCCAAGACATTCCATAATTCATTATTTGCTGTTTTCCCGGACTTCTTCAGAGTAATGTATTTATAATTTTCATACAAACTTTCATCCCCCATAATATTCATTCGGGTGTTAATTTTTGAAAAAAATAGCATATGTTTGAACTCGAATCTTCAGCTATATTTATAAAAATCAACAAAATCGTTCAGCGGCTTCGCCGTGAAAGAGCAACAGACATACAGACTTTCGCATTTATATTGGTATGGATATGGATTATACAATTGCAACAGGCGCAAAACCACTTGTCTCTAAAATAATTTCCCATAGTCCCAAAAAATTCTATGTTATTAAGCATATAAACCCTCCTTTTGAGTCAATTAATCTATTAAAAAAACCGCATCAAAATGTGTTGCGTAGTTTTAAAGATCTAAGCATACGAGTACATAGGGATAGACAGCAAAATGACTTTGTTTTATATTATAATATTAGCGGCCCGTCCAGGTATTGAACGTTTATGAAATATACATATAAACCTCTTCAATCACTTTACCTATGAAAAAAAAAACCGCATCAAAATCCGTCGCGCAGTTTTAAAGATTTACGGCCAATATTAATAATCAATCCTAATCCAAAACTTGCTATCTAAGATTGGTATTTTGATCCATTTTTATGTTATAGCTTGCCAATAACATATCTGTGGAGGATAAATATGGCAATTATGTATAGGATAGGCCGGCGGATACGCAGCTATCTAGATTGCTGGAAATTCATCTTTAGAGAAACATTATTGACATTGGCCGTTAAGCATTCAAATCGACATGGGGACAGAGAACGCGACTTTGTTTTATACTATGTAGTGATGTAGCAATGCGTGTTGTCACGTTTTTGATGTGGGGTTTGAGTGTCCCTTCATTGTGTCGGCCGGTGCGGGTGCGGCGATGCCCGTCCGACGGATCGCGGTATTTATAGAGGCGCCGAGACGCCGGCCTCTCACCAGCTAGCATGTTAATTGGCTCCTTGCGACGCATTTTTCTGGACGTGACCGTTCACATCGCCAATGCCATT
This sequence comes from Calephelis nemesis, assembly GCA_002245505.1. Lineage (NCBI taxonomy): Eukaryota > Metazoa > Arthropoda > Insecta > Lepidoptera > Riodinidae > Calephelis > Calephelis nemesis. The sequence continues at coordinate 25,224 of NJDD01001940.1, forward strand.
GAAAAGGCCGTTGCCGACCGATAAACATTGACACGTTTATTGTTTATGTAACAGATATAATATGTGATGACCAGCTTTATGTGAGTTTGATACTTCCGCATATTGTGGGGTAAATGTACCTAACGTCGACCCATCAAAAATTAAAACCTTTAAACAATACAAGTGGTCGTCCATTGGTCGAAATTCGACCGTAATACATTTTAATATCCTGTTGATAAGAACGCCATCTTCATTTTCAAAGACCAACTTTGTTTCCAAACTGTTTAGTGTCGCATCTGTGATCTTTTATCGTTGTCATCAATATATTTGTTTGTGTGTGTGTGTGTCAAATGCATGGTAGTGTGGGTAATGTTTTATTTTATTGATTTAATGTACTTCATAAGCATTATAATTGAAAAATATTAGCGTTCTGCACTTCTACAAATAAACTATAGGTGTGCCAAATTTTATGCTCCTGCGTCCACACAATTTTCGTAAAAAGGGGTCCAAAGTTTTAGCATCACGTATTAATAATATATAGATTCATTTATTTTCAAAGAAGAATTAATGAACATTATTAATAGGGTCGGTGCTGCTGTTAACGGTAGTTGAAAAAATTAAACAGTATCCAGTGGCGATAATAGATTTTGTGAATTTTTGATGACAATCATAGTTCAACTTATAAGATGCAATAATAAAAAATTCTTCTTTAAAATCTTGGCAAACAAATTTTTTAAACGAATTAAATATTTACGTCATGCTCTGGTCGGCAACGCATCATACAATCCCTGGTCGGCCGGTTATCTGTGGGCGGCGGTGATCACTTGCCATCAGCTGACCCATTTGCTCGTTTGTCTCTCCTTTAAAAAAATATAAAATCGAAAAAAACTTCATTCTAGAAAACTAGGTTTTTGGGACACTTCTGATGTAGAAATAATTTTTTTATTTTTGTTTCTTTGTAATCGTTCTTACAATTCACGGGAAAATTACAAGTTCAGTTTTGCCTATCTCAAAAACCGAAATAGTTGAAAGAATGAAAAAGAAAATATTTATTAATGGATTTACTTATATTGAACACATGACAAAAGGAAATACTAACTTAAAACTATTTGAACCTGACTTATTGCTTTAAACACAAATAAATATTAATAGTGTTATAATATGTGGCTATTAATGGGGATTGGGGAAAACCCCGGCAATGCAAAAGCAGGAAGGAAAATGGGGAATATTGTGGGAGCCCATATTTTCACTAGCAGCGATCGACAATTAGCTATTTAAACTTCAGCAAGGTTTTTTAAATTTTAATACAAAAAGAGACTAAGATAGTCATCAAAATAAAAAAAAAACGACGGGTTGCACTCCGGGAGTTCCGGCAGAAGTGAAAACTTAAAGGTTAGTTAATAATTTTGTACACGAATTGCTTTAATTATCATTACGAAAGTACTATCATTTACGTGGTAGAATACAATATTCATTCATTGCGCTATCGTACACAAACATGACAACACGAACATTCGCGTAAGCGCCCTGCGCCGTCTTACGAATTTTCGACCAGGTCACATTTCTAGTCTCGAGTTTAGAAGTTTTACGCATTCCAAAAAAAGTGCGCAACGCCACTAAAGAAGTTTTCACTTTAGTTAAAAAACGCTTTGAATTTAGTTGGAACAATTAATTTGGGAAAATACCTGGTTGTTTTTTTATATTTTTTATTGGTACGTCGAAGATTCTAATAAAAAAAATGTTGCTCGGGATTGGAAATATGCCCGGTTGGCGATATGCTTGCCACATCACATTGTGGGACTTAGTGTCTTCGGCTAGTCGTGGGTGCCCTGGTTGTGCCTCCGCCAATCCCTTCGGGGATATGAGCGTGCAGATGCTTTTTTTTATCCGATTAACCTATGCTCGCTTCCTACGAACTTGGTAGGCAGGAATGCTATCTATTCTATACCCGAACTGTTACGGTGTAATTGAATAACATATTTTAAATCTAATTAAATTAGTTAAAGATACCGATCCTATTTTGTTTAATGTGGCCTACAATAAATTCCCGCTAACAATTCATTAACTGGCCGTTACTTTAATCTCTAGGGGATCTGCGTACAAACATAATGGACAGTTTCTATTCCGTATTAGCCTAATCATCGTGCCTAATAGGAATGTACACGCAATGCCGGGCGTGAAGTGAGGTGTTATTAACACATTAACGTGTTAAGGCTTGATTCACACTTACGACCCCGACAGGACGACCACGATCGCACGACTAGGTTGGGCGCAATTTTTTATTGAAAATGAACTCATAGTACTTACACAGATTACATTTTACCGTCGTTAGCGACCAGCTTCATCTCGAACTAGCGTCTGAACACATCGCAAACACAAAGTTGCGTCGACACACCATATACATACAACGGAAAAACTGTCAGCTCTTGTGAACGTCGTTGCGTGCGTCGTCGCAACCACTAGCCACAGGACAACGACTTCCATACATATTGTCGGTGCCAAAACGCAACTACGTATTAATAAAGCTGCAGCGACACTTGTTACATGTAACCACTGTTTGATCAATCGTCGCTACAATGTCGTGTGTTTGTCGTACGTGTGAATTAACCCTAACGGTCACCTCGCTTTAAGCAGAAGGCCGTGTTTTGCATAAGAACCAACATTAACTATAAGGAATGCAAGTAGGAAGTAATTTTATTCACACTTTCTCTGTTAACGTATGTGTGTTACCTATATATCAAATGCAACTGTATGTGCAAGTGATTACAACCAAATCGGTATAGCATATATTTTTAAATTAAATAAGGCAAGCAGGCTGATGGATTCCTTGTAGCTAGAAATACACGTCGTCTGTAGGATCTAAAGATAATAATGTAGCGTGGCCTACCTGAAGTTGGGATTGCTAACCTTTTACTCGTAGTTCTTGCAACTGACGAAGGCGGCGGACTTTACTTATCTGACTGATAGCGGTATCTGATACAATCATCTTAACTACGATCTAGTTTTAGTCACAGTAGTAGTGAAAACCAACCGAGGTTCTCCTTTTAACGAGCTGCTGGAGAGAGATAACGGAGCCCGGGACCAACACCATTTTTGTTTATTCTATCCTAACCAACAGCTACAGGCTTTTTAAATATTTCTTACTAGTTATTCTGATAAACTATAGCCCTGAAAAATTTCATCTAAATCCGTTCAGTGTTTTACGCGTGAAAAAGTAAACTTTGGTCCATTCTTACAAACTTTTGCATTTATAGTATAAGTATCCTACTTATCCTATAAGTATCCTACTTATACTATATCCTACCATCCTTAATAGGATATTTACAACTAAACAAATTCTATCACATAAAGGTAACTATTTTTAATAATTTCTTTATCTTTGATGAAAGAAAGGGGAGCTGTTTCTCTTTTCGTTGTTTTTGGCATCATGACATTTGATTTTGACCTTTATTTTAAACTTCTTTCAAGCTTTCGCTTCTCACAAGCAACCTGGCAGAGAGGCTGATGATCTACTCTACTTAGCGGATTCGGACCAACACTGGGAAGAAACACATTTTCGAATTTACTTAGTATGGATACAAATAATAGAATTGTAACAGAGCTGTGTCTTTATTCTGTACACATTGACCTCTAAGTATATCGGCCTGTACACGAAAGAAATTTTAGTAAAAGAACTTGGGATGTGACGTTTTACTCCCAACGGGCAAAGAGGGGTGTTATACCTTTATTTTGTTTTTACTTTTCTCAATAGTCATTGTCAGGAGGAACAAAGTTCGTTGGTCTTGAGAAATGTAGATGGCGTTATTATCAACAAGGTATTAAAATTTACTATGGTCGAATTTTGACCAATGGGCGACCACTAGTAGATATATAATACGCGGGAATAGCCGTGGGTAATATCTAGTAGACTAAAGATATACAAATACCTACCTACATGAATATCTCCAGACTTGTTAGTCGTGAGTCGTGACTCGAGAATGTATAGAAATGTGCCTCGTGACACGTTTGGAGTGTCGTCGTTCGCCTTTTCTTCCCTCAGTGTTGCATTATAATAAAGATAGGTAATTCCTAGAACAGCCTATTATGAATCTTACATGAACAAAGGCTCGGTCACAGTGACCCCGGTACAATTTTCTGTCTACACACAAATACACATAGGTACACGATGCACATGTTCATACATACCAATTCAATACGCTAAGTACGAAGAAGGTAGAGAGTATCCAGTGACAAATGTCAGCTTTCTCCACATTTATTACACTC
>NJDD01001941.1:5388-19165 GCA_002245505.1 Calephelis nemesis
TCGTGTCTAAAAAAAATAATCTTAGCTATGCAAAAAAGTGTGTAAACATCTTTAATTTTAGTAAAAAATAGTGAACTGGCGTGTGCTTCATACGCGATTTTTCAATATTTTAAGCTTACTTATTCAAAGATTGCATTTATTCCTAGACCTTGAAATTGAATTTAAGAATAAAAATAACGAAGGTTTTGATTGATTATTGTATGTTAAAAGGTTAAATGAGGTAGACGCAAACTGGCACACCAATTTTATGAATCAGCCAGTTTGCGTCGACGGTGGACGCGAACTCATCTTACTATCTCTAACTTGATTCTTTATTTTATTATAAGGAAATATGTGATAAGGATGGGGTTTTAATTTCTTTTTATTTACCATTATTAATACGCTTACTAAAATTGCCAATTTGCGTCCACATAATTATCGTAATAGAAAAAGTTATAGGTAGATGTCGAACTGTACCTGGATGCAAAACTGGATGGATGGATGAACCAGTTTGCGTCCCCTTGTGTATTTGAACACTAAATCTTAATTAACTCTTCTTAAAATAAGATAAATCAGACAGTCTTTTAAAGGTAGTCGATGTTCCATCATCCCTTCGGGACTAGTACCTGCTACTGCTCCGGAAAGGAATTTATAGTTTCTGACTTATTCCAGTTGTACAGAAGCAGCTGTATTATAAATTTTAACTATATAACGGCAAATATGTAAGCATATTAAGGCTTGTGTCAAAGAAGCTGACAAAGGTGCAAATACGGCAACCACAATTAGCCTAATATACTTAGTCCCACAGTGCGTTAGGTGGCAAACTTATTGCCAACTGGGCATATATTTTATCCTGCCGATATTTTTATTAGAAAATAAAAATGATAAAGCGATCTGTAAAAGGCAAAAGCGCACAGTGCTTATTTTTATTCAAATAAGACATGCTCACTTTAAATCTTACTAGTATAATATAAATGTATATTAAAAGAAAGAACTCTTTCACTCTCGAAACGTTGGAAGGATTTAACTGAAATGTAAATTTTCACAGATAGATTTTGAGCCGAATCGAAACATAGGCCACTTTTAATTCGGTTCCCTCAACGAGATCCTGGAGAAAACACGGACGAAGCCGCGAGAAGTAGCTAGTTATACCATGAATACTTAAAGCAAGAGTAAAACTCACGCGAGCCTTACCTGTATTTTTAATATAAAGTTTTCGTGTGTAATTTATCAAGACGGTAGTTTAACCAATTGAGACAATTCAAGTTTTTACTTTCTAATTTTTTCGGCTTTGTCTTACTTACTACTTAGTATTACATATTGCATTTTATTAAAATTATAGCCACATGTGTGAGGCTGAGGCCGCTGAATTAGAATACAGCCCCTTTAGGCTGCATTCCAATTCAGCGGCCTCAGGGAGTAGCAGAGGTATAAACTTGTGTCCTACATATGGGACACGACAACTACGACTTATTTTTCTTTAGTTTTAGATTTTCTGTTTAAGATTTAGGTTTACAATACACATTAGATATCTGGGGTACTTAGTAGTAATTCTGTATATATTTACTAGAAAATGGCTGTGATATACGGACACGGTTTCAAAAACGAATTTTCCAAGAGTAAAAAATGCCATTGCCTATAGATATCAAATGTGTTAATAATGCGTTGCCAACCTTAGGCCACGATGTTAAGCCTCCTGTGCCAGTAAGTTTACCGGCTACCCTACCTTCTGAGTGGAACACGATAATGGCAAGCAATGTCATTTAGCGGAAGGAAAAGGTAAGGCACCTGAAGGTAAGGTGGTGCCTGAATATTTTGGGGAGTTATTGAAGGACTTGACGATTTTGCCAATATCACGGTATTAGTGACAGATTATCCACCACTCGCCTCGCTACGGGGTACACAAGTAGGAAATTTCATTCGTACATGTCAGGGTTCGAAGCTGCGGAACTCCGGAACGGAAGTCCGAAGCGCTACCCACTCGACCTAACGACTCTATAAGGTTTCTATATTCCACCATTCGGCTACAGAGCTCTAAAATTGAGGTAGCATTAAAACACTTTATATAAAAATTCTTACCAAATGCAATAAAGAAAATATTTAGGTAAGAAAGTAATTAAAAAGCCTCTGTAGTCTAGCGGATCAGTTGTTGGACTTGACTGTATGAGGTCCCGGGTTTAAATCCCGGGTCGGGCAACTAAAACAAAATGGGGTTTTTCCAATTTTCTAATAAAAAAGAAAGTTGCTTAGATTTGGAAATGAGCCCGGTTGGCGATAGGCTTGCCACCTATCACATTGTGGGACTTAGTGTCTTCGGCTAGTCGTGGGGTCCTGATTGTGCCTTTGCCTACCCTTTCAGGGATATGGGCGTGAAAATGCTTAAGTGCTTTTTGCAGCTGTTTTTATGAAGCTCGAATCAAAATTCAACGTAGTTAATTCTGCTGCGTTTGATGAAGATTATTGATTCTTGTTGTTTTCGATTGTCGAATAACTTAATTTAACTGTAAAAAAACTAATTTACATAATTTAATAGGAAACCAAAAAATATCTCCCCCGTTTGCCCCGTGTTGGTCCGGGCTCCTTTGTAGAATAGACCACCTGCCTTCCTTGCCAGGCAGCTCGTAAAAGGCGAGCATAGGTTTACCATCACTAACACCGTGACATCCGACAAAGTGGTAGAGTTTGGCAGCGACTCGCCCGGATTGGTACCACCGCCTTACCTATTCCTGACGACAGGCAGACGCCATAACGTCATGACGTGTTTCGGTTCGGAGGGTAAGGTAGCCGGTAAACTTACTTTTGCTCGAGGCCTAACATCCCGACCTCAGGTTGGCAACGCACCATTACCACCTTTGGAGTCTCTAGGCGACATGAATTTCTTACCATCAGGAAATCCGTCTGCTTGTTTGCCTTCCTATAACATAAAAAAAATCTTAGTTTTCAATTTCAACTTTGAGCAAAACAAATAACTCAGTCAGGTAAATTCTATTTCTAAAGCTTAGGCGTATGGAAACTACAAAACATGGGAAGCCAAATAAAAATACAGAGTATGTGACAGAGACAAATTGATAATAGCATTAAAAGTAACGTTACTAATTGTGTATAACGATATGTTCTTACCGGTAATTCTTAGCGAGTACCGGAACGTATTACGTTAGCGATACTAAATTGTAACGAAATCTGTAACAATATTTGAAGTAACGTTACGCTTCATGTTACCGCTACCTCATGCGCGAGCAAGTAACGTTACAGAAAAATAACGATATTTCGATCCCTGATTGGGAGGGCTTCAAATGATTAAGAGTGAAAATTTAAAGACCCGTCAATATATGGTGACGCATGGTAAGATGAGAAGGTGATAGCCTCACTTGAAAGAAGGAAGAAAACCTAGCTAGACTCTATATCATTTTACAATCGAAGGACAATATAACAGAGTTGAAGAAAGAAATGCACAGTTGTTGCAAGAATATCAGTAAACACTGCAAAAAATATATCAAACTAGAAAAGTGGTTGGCTAATGACTTCGAGGTGAACACCAAACTCTTTTAGAGGGAGCTGAAGAAGTCTCGGAGTTGTTCGTCTGCCTCTAGAATTAATAGAATAGAGTCTAAAAGTTGTGATATTCTTGCAAGCATGGATGACGTGTTAAAATGGTGAAGTGAATTTTACGGAGATATGTATGAATATGCCCAAGATGCTGCTGCTGGGTCTGAGTACTTAAATGACTCAGAAATAGCGTAGTAATATGATGGCATTATGACGGAAGAAGTTGAATGGCCGATTAGAATTATGAAATGTGTTAAGGGTAGCCTTAACACATTACATCCCCGTAGGGGAGTAGATATGGTTACAGCTGAGATGATCAAGGTTGGTGGTCCTGCCGTCCGAGACTCTTTCTGTGTCAGAATCAGAAAATACTTTATTCACGAGGACAATATAAGTGGTACTTGTGCTCGTCGACATTTTTTTAAACTACTATTGGATCGAAATCGCGGCCACACGTTGAGAAGATCCGGCAAAAGAGTCACAGCAGGCTTGTCTTTTTTAAATTAATTATGATATTTGCTTTTAAAATATTATAAATACAAAACATAAAGTATATAGTACAGTCTTATTACAATTATAATATCTTAAATAAAATAATAACAAATGACATAACAAACTGATTTTAAGGGCTATTCCCAAGCACGTTCGGCTTCCAAACACTCTGAGACCTTATTTCTTTCTTACATAGCTTTACTTTTAAACGAGTAAATACATTTTTTAAACTTATTTCAAAGTAGATCTCTAATAACACCAGGGAAACGCGTCCATTGACTCAAAAATAATTTATTAATGTTATGGTAACTCGTTTTGTATACTTCTAGATTATTTTTATTTCTATTTCTTCCTTCTTGTAACAAATGTTGGAGGACCGACAGAGTACCCCCAAACTGGAGGCGTGCGGTCATCGTGCTCCTGTATTTTTTCCGACCAACTTTATAGAACTACCCGTAAAAGATAAGCATTATTTTAATACCTCGAACTTTTTTACAAATTCACGCAAGTGATCTTTACCTAGTTACTGTGTTAGTGACATAGAAAGCAACCATAGCCCGATACGTGCTGCTTAAAAGGAAAATATTTCCCATGTATGTTCCAGTCTTTGGTCCTTTTTCTTTCTGAACACAAAATGTTAACTAACTACGGACACGACCCGCTGTACTAAGTTCTCAACTCTTACAACAAACGGGAAAATTCCGTTTATCTGTACTAAAACTGAATACCTTTTTACAAACTCGTCTGCTACTTCTGCTACTTGTTCGGTGTACTGGGCAGCTGCTCCAGTACTCAGCGCTACTCTTGATACTTTCGTTCTAAACGCTGACCAAGAGTCGCCGTGTCTAGAAGAAACTTACAAAATGTACACGATAACAAGTTTTTGATACATTGCTTGATTCTTCCACTTCAAAGATAAGCAGACTAAGCAGTTGCGAAACATTTAAAAAAAGTAGAGATTACCACCTTACACCATTTCATTTACATATTTAATAGAGTTTTGCAATTCCGTACTTTTTCCTGTCACTGTAACCAAGCGCCAAGTATTCAGCCACAAATTATAAAGACTTATGTACAAGTACTTGGCGCTATTTGCAGTGATGTAATGTAATGCAGTAATGTGATGCGAAAAGAGGTATCATTATAAAAATAATTTTCTTTTTGGTGAAGCTGGCTATAAATTAAAAAGAAATCTTGGACCAAGATATTGAACGAGTGGAATGGGCATCTATCACAGAAATTTGATCAAATCTTGTACAACGACCTTAGACAAATGAATTACCATCCTTATATATACAGTGCAACCTCGATATAACAAATCGGAGGGGAACAAGAAAATATTCGTAATATCAAGTAATTCGTTGAACTGAGGTTTGTTAAGTTGAGGTTAGATTGGTCTAAAATTCGTTATAAAGAAGTAAGGTCAATAACGAAAACCTTTTACGTTTCTGAGCCATTTTAACTTAAATCTTTGATAATAGTGACGAGCAGAGGTAAATTTTATATTGACTTTTATGGACAATTCAAGGGGATTACGAAAAATTTGTTAAATCGAGGAAGTCTTCATATTGAGGTACGTTATATTAAGGTGGCACTGTATTATATACAAAAGTGCCACTTTGGTATACGTTTAGATCCCTTCCCATGAGTTGATGGCTTGTCAAGTTTACTATACACGCTACCATCTCTGTATATTATTTGAACGAAAACTTACTATACGAAAAAGAATCAAAAATGATTGTTACCCAGACACAACAAATTGTAGAACATAGAAATTGTATGTTGGTACGTACACAGCGATGACCCCCGCACAGTCTCTCTCGGCGCCGAAGAAATCCTTTCTCAGGGTATGCTTGTAGTAATTGAGAGACGGCATAGAGGGTCTGGAATGACAAAAATATTTATCAATTTCTTCCCCGTGTTGGTCCGGGCTCCTTAATAGAATAGACCATCTGCCTTCCTGTGCCAGGCAACTCGTAAAAGGCGAGCATAAGCTTTCCGTCACTAGCACCGTAACATCTGACTAGGTGGTGGAGTTTCGCAGCGACTCACCCGGATTGGTACCACCGCCTTACCTAGGTATTCCTGCCGCCATAACGTCATGACGTGTTCCGGTTCGGAGGGTTAGGTAGCCGGTTAACTTACTTTTGCTCAAGGCCTAACATCCCAGCCTCCGGTTGGCAACGCACCATTACCACCTCTGGTGTCACTAGGCGGCGTGAATTTCTTACCACCAGAAAATCCGCCTGCCTGTTTACCTTCCAATGTTATAAAAAATAATAATAATAATAACACTTCCAGGAAGCTCGTTAAAGGCAAGCAAAGGCTCACCGTCACTAACACCGTGACATCTGACTAGGTGGTGGAGTTTCGCAGCGACTAGTTCGGATTGGTACCACCAACTTATCTATTCCTGTCGCCATAACGCCAGTGATTGCCATTGACGTTTTCCGGTTCGGAGGACAAGGTAGCCTTTAACCTTACTTTACCTCAAGGCCGGGGCTCAGGTTGGCAACGCACCACCTTCGGTGTCTATAGGCGACGTTAATTTCTTACCATCAGGAAACCCGTCTGCGTGCTTGCCTTCCAGTATCATAGAAATAAAACAAAATAGGTTTTCTGTCGTCGATGTCGGATTTTCAATTTTTTGAATGAAATGAAATGGAAACTTTTTGCCGAACATGTGTATTAAATATTTATAACAAAGATATTTAAAGATACCAACTCTATTTCTATGACATTGTGTCAAAACTGAAACTATGTATTTTTGTAGGTAAGGCATCTCACACTTAAAACAAGTATTTATGAATGTAATATAAATAAATAATGTCGTCCACAGACACACCCATAACACAGAATAAACTTAATGCGACAAAACTTAACATTTCTAATTTTAATAGTTTTACATTATATTATTATTTGTATGTTAGCAGAGTGTGTACAAATGTTTTGTTAATATTTATAGATTATTACTATTATTATTTTACTATTTTTGTAGATTTATTTAATATTTAAATCACAGCTTTTAATAACAATTTTGTTTACAAACAATTTTAAGGATACATTAATTTTATCTACCGTACGTATAGTATCTACCGTTTCCAACCACAGTCAGACTGGAGAATAATGTTTATTGTTTCTTCCTATCTAACTTAGAGCTATGGTTTTCATATTTACAGCAAACTTTAAACATAAACTCTTTAAACGTAACTTAAATAATGTCCAAACTGGACACATTAATGTAAAAAAAAGTATCTTTACGCCCATATCCCAGAAGGGGTAGGCAGAGGCACAACCCACGACTAGCCAAAGACACTAAGTGCCACAATGTGATAGGTGGTAAGCCTATCGACAACTGGGCAACATTTTTTTATTAGAAAATTTGGAAAAACCAAATTTTATTTTTGTTGCCCGACCCGGGAATCGAACCCGAGACCTCATGCAGTCAAGTCCAACATCTGGACCGCTACACCACAGATTAATATCTAATGAAATTTTAATTCTAGTCGACTTTTTAAAAACAATATTTCAATAATTATTAAAAATAATTAAATATATATTATATTCTAAATACTAGGTGTAGGTACCCAGTCTTATAAATGAACAAACCCGACGTCCTTACTTACTTACTTACTTACTTACTTACTTACCTTACCAAGACGAGCACGAGTCGGAATGTTACTGTAACGTCGAAATGTTAAGATGAATGGAAGTCTCCTAAAGATTACAACAAGTCGTGTAAATGATTGACATACCTATGTGGAGCGACATCTTCTCCTCTGAACACCCTTTCAACTTCGTCAGCGTCAAACACGAACAGCATATCGGGTCTGCCCAACAGACCAGCCATTTTGACGCACTTTCCATATTTCTTTCGAAGAGACAAACACACTTTATCTACATGCTCAACGGAGTATCCTCCTGAAATATAAGTAAAACACATTAACTTAGGTGTTGACAAATCGTTTACGCAATACACTCGATTGTGATACCATAAATAAATAAATAAATCCCTGGACAAGTTACACAAATTGAAAGAATCTAACTCCAAAGTAAGCAATTATAATATTATGCTTGTGTTATGGGTGTTAGTCAACAATTCTAATACACAGAAATACTTAAATAGATACTAGAATAAATTTATTAAACACCCAGACCCGGAAATGCAGACACCTAAATGTTTATCACACAAATGCGGCAGGCATCGGAAATCGAACCCGAGCCTCGCGGCTGATCGTTTCGGTTAGTCGTGTACGCTAGCCACTCGTACACCAATGAGATGAAAATGGGGGAGGAGGTTTTAGAAAGAGTAAGGATGACGGTTTTTTTTTTTAATTCTAATTTCCCTATCTTTTATCATAAGGATTTTCTCTTCGTTGTACTATTTCTTAGTGCCTAAATGAATTTTCATTATATAAATTATAAACTATGTATCTATTTATCATAAAAAAAGAAATATTATAAAACAATGTATCCATCAAAATTATTTTCATGTAAAATGTTGCCAGTAAGAGACCGGATGGCTTGCATTTTCAAAAAGTTATCAGATGTCAGGTAGAGACAAGCTTTTGACTTAACACACTTTAACTCTGCTATTAAGTATGTGGTTTGCCCTTATTTTTCGTGTAGTAAATAAATAGCTACATTTTGCGACTCAAGCCCATATGACAGCAGCAAAACAACCTAGGCATTTACATATTTTAAGTAAGGCGCAAAGTTTAAAGATTAGGTTTTGCGCTCTTTGCTTCTTTTGACGAGGCACTTTCGTGCTTTTAGATATATTTCACAAAAAAAAAAAAACTAACTCCCAGTTAATGCGTAATATGCCACACAACATTTAGGAAATATTTAAATATGTAAAAAAAGAAAAGTATCTTTATGCCCATATCGCCGAAGAGGTAGGCAGAGTCACAACCGGGGCACCCACGACTAGCCGGAAACACTAAGTCCCACAATGTGACAGGTGGCTAGCCTTTCGCCAACCAGCCTCATCTTGCAACTAAACCAGTGGTCAGGGCAACAGAGTGAGGAATCACGAAAAGCTGTGCGGAAGGTTCTTTTGTCTGTGTATATGTGTTTCTAATATATTGTATAATAGGAAGAAACGACTTTTCATTGCCCTAGTTTGTTAGTACACTTATTTTTAAAGATTTTTTAAACGGTTTCCGCGAAATGGGCGCGAACTGGGGGGTGGACGCGAACAGGCGAACCTGCCCTATCAGGAGATCCATGTGCTTGTTCGCTGAACTATCACATTAGAAGTATTTTATTTTGTACATTTCACTTTTCGTCTTAACATTCATTCGATTATTGACGTCGTTAATTTTTTTAATGACAAATATACTTGTAAACTGATGTGGATCTTTTACCGTCCAGCGAAATCATATTTGTGCCGAGTTCTAACTGGTATTTTGCTGGTTCCTCGAAAATGGCTATGTCTTAAAACAATAATGTTATTTTTGCCATATAAAGACATTTGCGTGTGGCAGATAATTATACCGGACGTTACCTTTGCTCGCAGACCGTTACCACAAACGTTGCGTCAGAGGAAATACTTTTGTGTTACATTGTATCTAAGTACTGAGTAAATACTCAGAACGACAATCATAATTGCATAGTTTTTGTGTCAGACAAACATATTTTGTAAATTCTCGAGTCTAGACTTAGCAGCCTGCAACATTTTACAGGTCTAAAAATCCCTTTTGTCAAATTTTGTCAAAATTTATAAAGGTATTTTTGCTGCTTTTATATACTACAAGTATTCTATTACTAAAGGGCTGTATTCAGGCAGCAAATGCTATTTTGCACAGCTTATTTCAGGTGAGCGTAGGTTCATTTATCACTAACACCGTGACTGAAACTAGGTAGTCGGATTATATGCTTAGGTAGAGTACCTAAGTCATACCATTAAATTAATTCTCTTCCCATGGGATCACTGTGCCCAAGTGCTGTCTTCCGGTATAGAAGATAGAATACTCAGGTAATAAGAGGCTTAAAAACTCAGCGTCAGGGTGTCAACCTACCATAACTTCCTTTGGTGTGTATCACTGATTAATGGTAAATCTGCTGAGGACCAGCTAAACTTATTTTAGGTGTATGCTATCTTTTTCCAATAAAATAAAAAGAAAAGAGATGAAAGGTTTTACAAATATCAGATTAATCGGGATATGTCAACTTGTGACGTTTTTAGTAAACGTTATTTTAGAAATAGATTAAATGTCTGTATGAATGTCGCGTATAAAAAATTTCAAAAAGCTAAACGCGTTTTATCTCTTTCTGTTGTTATCGTTGAAAGTAGTCCCTTAGATAGGTATTAGAGGTCCTATACATTTTATGCGTATGTTTTATCAGATTAAATTCATTTAGTAAGCGCGTAACATAATCTTAAATTAATTTTTTTCTATTAATCCCCGACAAATCCTATATATAATGTGAAAATTATCTCCCGGGGCTGGTCTAGGCCCCCTGAGTCAAATATACCACCTGCATCTCTGGCAGGTAGCTCGTTAGAGGTGAGCACAGGTTACAATACAGGTCATTACCGACAAGACCGCTGGTGGTGGAGTGCTGTGCGGCAACTTGCAGGGGTAGAGATCTACCGTCATACTTATTGCTACCGCTATAATGACTCTGTCATATTCCGGGCTGTAGGGTTAGGGTAGCCGGTAGACTTACACAATAGGACTAACAGGGCCACCAAAGTTACATCCTCAATCCTGTTACATCAATGGTGTCTATAGAGGACGGGTATCTCGTACCATTAGGAGACGGAAACAGGATCAGAATCAAAATAATCTTTATTTACATGAACCATACAAGTGGTATTTGTGCGCGTCGACATTTTTTTAAACTACCACCGGATCGGAATCGCGGCCTCACACTGAGAAGATCCGTCGAAAAAAACTCAGCGGGCTTGTCTTTTTTCAATAATAATATTTACAATATAATCTAGCTTAAAAATATAAATTACAATCTGATTTTAACTTAAATAAAAGGTACAACAAATTACATTACAAATTGCAGTGGGAGATTGAAACCTCTATCCCCAAGCATGTTCATCTTCCAAATACTCTGAGACCGTATTTTGACATAACTTTTTTGAGCCTTTTGACATAACTTTGCTTAGACACATTTTTTAAACTTATTTATAGGTAGATCTCTAATATCAATGGACAGCTTATTGTAAAAACGTATACATTGACCGAAAAAGGATTTACTAATTTTGCGAAGACGAGTTTTGTATACGGCTAGATTGTTTTTATCCCTCATATTTACATTGTGAACATCACATTTTTTTTTTGTAAACATACATAGATTTTTTTGACATACATTAAATTCTCATAAATATATTGAGAACTGCAGGTTAAAATATTTATTTCTTTGAATTTTTCACACAGGGAATCCCTCACATTAAGATTATAAATAGCTCTAATAGCTCTTTTTTGTAATACAAATATAGGACTTATATCTGCAAAAATTCCCCAAAGCAGTATCCCATAAGACATTAAACTATGAAAATAGCTAAAATACACTATTCGGGCCGTTTCAACATATGTTAATGTTCTTATTTTTTTACTGCAAAAGCTGCTGAACTAAGCCTATTTGCCAGTTTCTCAATATGAGGGCCCCATTGTAAAACACACAACCCCGGGCCCCGAGGACACAACCCACCATCTGTCAATCAAAGTGTATCCTTGGTCTACGGTCATGTTGGTCGAAGTTGGGAGCGTGGTTGCCCTACTACGGTTCGATTTCCGGACGGGACGGGAGCTTTTGCAATAGACTTCGCATTTAAGCACCTGAGTGTTTATTAAATTTATTATTTTTTTCATATACGTATTTCTATGTAAACTATCATTGGCTAACATCTACATCATATTCAAATAGTTTTCTTACTTTTGGATAAGATCCATATTTGTGATTTGTTTAGTTATATAGTAATAACAGAGGCGTATTACCCCTAAGGCAAAGTAGGCACGTGCCTAGGGGCGCGAGATTACAAAGAGGCGCGAGCATAAGTTTTGGAACAAAAAAAATAGAAGTAAATGTTTCTGTCAAAATACATAGGTACAAAGTCAGATCTGGTTCCAGAGGGGCCCCATGGATTTCCATGTTTCTTCTGTCCTTGCTTTCTTCACTCTTATCACATATTTTTTCATTCTTACCTAAGTAAAAATGTCCTGGTCTACCTAGTTATCTCTAATAGAGGGGCGCCAAAAAGGTTTTACATTTGGCTTGGCATGGTTTTACCTATGGCGCTTTTTACATTTAATCCGCCTCTGAGTAATAATGTATAAATATATTGTGTATGTAACAATGTGTATAGTTAATAATGTTGTAGCCCATATCAGCTAGTTTATGTTTAGGTACGTTTAGAAACAAATAGATTCCCGTGTTACACGGCAGGTAGCTCAATTGGTAAAAGCATCGGTACAGATCGGTTAAGTCGTGGGTTCAAACCTCACCCGGTTCAATTGATATTTTGAATTTCTCGTTATATATTTAGACATTTATTCATTTGGTTGGTGAAGTTCTAAAATAGCGTTAAATAAATACCCAATACACAACTAGGTGATTGCGATACTTGCAAGAGGTTTGCTGCAAGATCAAGTCCAAGTGTATTGGTGTAACACAAAGCTGGCTACGTCTCGTCTTGTTCTTGCATTTGGGCAATACTAACAGATCGTGATCAAGGTACACCCTAAGGAAGGACATATGTACCCTACATATGTCCTTCAAACAACTAGGTATTGGGAATGATTAGTAATACCCCTTCCCGTGTTTTTTTTTCCCGTGTTGGTCCGGGCTTTGCAGAATAGATCATCTGCCTTTCTTGCCAGGCATCTCGTAAAAGGCGAGCATAGGCTTATCATCACTAACACCGTGAAATCTGACTAGGTGGTAGAGTTTCGCAGCGACTCCCGGATTGGTACCACCGCCTTACCTATTCCTGCCGCCATAACGTCATGATGTGTTCCCGTTCGGAGGGTAAGGTAGCCGGTAAACTTACTTTTGCTCGAGGTTTAACATCCTGACCTCAGGTTGGCAACGCACCATTACCATCTTTGGTGTCTCTAGGCGGCGTGAATTTCTTACCATCAGGAAATCCGTCTGCTTGTTTGCCTTCCTATAATATAAAAGAAAATACCTTTTTTGTGACATATGAAGCAATAAATCATTGATTGATTGATTGATTGAAGGCCCATTTAAGTTAACGGTAGCTACACTACCACAACTGCCAGCACTACGGAATTTCACTAAAATCTGTAAAAGTATAAAGTATTTCCAACGATACTGCGAGTATAAGCAGTTTTATATTCTTCTAATAATCTAGCCCACGGTCTCACAAGAACCACCGGAGTTGCACGAAGATTTGGTATAGCATTATCAGCGTGATGGGATCATACCTACCTACATACTTTAGAATGATTGTTGTAGTTATGTGCTTTCTTTGCCATAAATTAGGTTTCTAACATATTATGATAGTCGCCTCTGTGGTTGAGCGGTCCGACTGTTAGACTTGACTGCATGAGGTCTCGGGTTCGAATCCCGGGTCGGCCAACAAAAAGAAAATTGGATTTTTCCAATTTTCTGATAAAACAAAATGTTGGTCGGGATTGGAAACGTGCCCGGTTGTCGATAGGCTTGCCACCTACCACATTATGGGACTAGTATCTTTGGCTAGTCGTGGGTGCCCTGGTTGTGCCTCTGCCTACCTCTTCGGGGATATGGGCGTGAAGATACTTCTTTTCGGCCGAAC
>NJDD01001941.1:24378-50210 GCA_002245505.1 Calephelis nemesis
GTGGGCAAGGTGCTTTTCTCAATGGTTCCATCGAATGCAGCGATGTATTGATGTAAATGGACGCTATTTTGAAAAGTTATAATAAAACTAATAACTTGCTAGTATGCTTAGTTTTTGATTTTCTAAGAACTTTCAGTTTGACCCTCGTAAGTATGGCGGTGAATGCCTGCTCGGGCGCGTTGCTGCTCTACACTCTATCACCAAGGCCTTGTTGATGATAGACCATTTAACCTATTCTCCTTCCAACAAGGTGCCAGGTGAGAAGGCATTTAGTTTGCAGAAGATATTGGAGTCAGGTTTTAAGTTGTAGAGTTTGCCGTAGGAAAGTTGAGTAATTTAATAAGCGGATGTATTCGAAGGAAGCAGATCTTTAAATTTATCCTTGAAAATTTATTGTTTCTATACTATCAGAATAATTACACAACAAATATTCTACTACCGGTAATTACAAAGTTCAACAAATGAATAATTGTTTCTGTCACGAAAACAGTAGACCGCGAACCACTGAACCTTACGGTACACCTTACAAGTTATAAACACTTTGAAAATCAAGATTTTTTTGTGTTATTCTACCATTCGTTAATGATATATATACCGTCCTAGAAAGCATCCTCTATTTATGACATCGTCATTCAAAAGATTGAAAACTACAAAAGTATACTTTTCAAACTATCTTCTAGATACTACGCAACTGCTACAATTACAAGACTGCTACGTTCTGGCCCACACCAATGAAATAGTAGTATGTTGGTAATGTGTAAATAATAATAAACTGAAATCTGAATTTAAAAAATGGTTGCCTGTAAAGTCGGTTTTAAGGGCGAAGATTTTACGTGACAACGTCTTTTTCTCGGTAGAATATTTATTGATATGAATATTATTAAAGAGTGGGAGAGAGACGCAAGGCTCCGGCGGGCCTCCCTCTCGCTCGGTGACTCATCGTAACGTTACCGGGCGCTACCCTTTTTCATGAGTGACTCCGAGTCACAACCTAATTTAAGACGTTGTCACGTCAAAAAATTACGATTTTCATAGCCAGCTTTGTAGGAAGCGGCTTATGGGACGGTTCAACAGTTCTCTTATTGCAATATTTACTTAATACAAGAATTAAATCCGTGCATCACGGTACTTATAACTAACTGTGTTATAAAACTGCAAAAATGCACTACTTCGCGAACTGGTCTTTTTTTCGAACGATAGGTCATGATTCCGAGATGGTCCCACATTAATTTAGACAAAAAAATGGTGAAACTCAAAAACCACTCCTTAGATCATTACAAGATAGAATATGGAGCCACTTCGGATACATGATCTATCTTTTTTAAAACAGGACTATCTAAAACGGTTGGTTGTTGGCTGTAAAATCGCGTAACAAACAGACAAAAAAATTAAAGTAACATACAGTCGAATTGAGAACCTCATAAAAAACAAACATAAGGACCAAACGAAATATGTATGTGATTTTTTTGCGTTAGAACTTGATAACACTTTCAAAATTAATAGGATATATGAAATGGTTCAGACAATTGGCCTTGAGACTGGAAAAATATAGCGGCTTGTCGGAATTAGTAGCAGTTAGCTGATTTTGGACAGTGCTTGCTTTTGTCATGTTTATAATTGGAAGGGAGGATGGTAGGTAAACTTACGCAAGAGACTCAAGTTTCCAGCGTCAGGATGGCATCATACCGTTAACGTCTTATTTATCTTTGGGAAAATTGCAATCCTTACCGTCAGAAAGCTCATCTGCCTGTTTCCCTTTCAAGTTCAAGAAAAATGTGGATGAATTGCCTACGTTGACGCTCGTTACCTTAGTCCGTATACCTTATTGTGATAAGATATTCTCGCTGATCAAAGATGTTGATTGCACATATTATTAATGCTCTTTCGTAACGACGTACTTATGAGTTTTATGGTTGTAGAAATAATGTACCATGACAAATCTTTACTAAGTATTTGGACAGTAAACACTCGACAGAATAAATATTAGGATTGCATATTAAGATCCGCTTGTTAAGGAGGTGTTTTGTTTAAAAAATACCATGATTAAGGTACTTGACAATAGTAAAAACTGGCTAAGTGTGACCAGTACGTTTAGTTTTCACCACAAATTTTATTTATATCTTTTAGCTATTGAAATCAGGTCACAATTATGACTTTTTGCAAAAACGCTTTGTTGTGATGCAAAATCCCAGATTTTTTTTGTTCAAATCTGAAATTTTTCGTCAAATTGGCCCTGCTAAACGCAGCATAACGTTCCAATATTATTGTTTGTTAACCGTTTCACCTTCCGGCAAGCATGCCTCGTTCTAGCATGCGACTCTAATGTGATTGAGTTATTGGAGAAAATTCAGGTCTTGTGGGACGATGGTGGAGTGGATAGTGGATAGTGGAATTGTGCTCGATAGAGCAGCAACATGTTTCAAACGATTACATAAAATAAAAGGGTATTTCGTCAAAGTTCAACGAAAATGTGTAGTCACTGTTTTCTTTACGTGCATACGTGCGTGCCTGCGTGTGTGTGTGTGTGTGTGTGTGTGTGTGTGTGTGTGCGAGCGCGCGCGTGTGTGTGTATGCGTGTGCGTGTGCTCGTGCAAGTGCGTGTGCATGTGCGTGTGTGTGTCTTTGTGTCCATGTGAAGCTATTAATTAACTTTATTTTTAACTAATTGACAATATCAAGCGGGCAGTTAGCTAATAAAAAACAATAAATAAATAACAAAATTTAAATAATAATAATATGATATATATGCCTTTAACAAAAGGAGTTTTGCTCAATATTACGTAAGTGTTTTATTGTGTGTGACCGTAATTTAAATCGCGGACGAAAGCTTTTTTAACATTTGGTTACTCAATTATTAAAATAAATAATTTTTATTTTATTTCTTATAAAATTGCGTGAAACATAAGTAAAAAAATATTATGTAGGAACAGTAGTATAGTAAAATATTATGTATTATGTAGAATTAGACTTTAACGTTTTACACAGAATGCAAAACAACATTATTAAAAAATATCACGTAACTAATTTCAATTCGCGGCTTCGCTCGCGTGCTAAAGTATTTTTTATATATATTGATATAATATGCGCCTCGTTGGTCAAGTGGCTAGCGTACACGCCTAACTACATCGACCAACCGCGAGGCTCGGGTTCGATTCCCGACGGGGGCAGATATTCGTGTGATGAACATTTAGATGTCTGCATTTCCGGGTCTGGGTGTTTATTAAATTTATTCTGATCTATTTAAGTATTTCTATGTATTAGTATCGTTGAGTAACACCCATAACACAAGCATATAACTTGCTTACTTTGGGGTTAGATTCGATGTGTGTGACTTGTTCAGGGATATTTAGTTATTTATTATTTTAAAAAATATATATAGTACCTTATTATACCTGATACATATTTCTATCTATGTGTTATTCTAATGTATAAACTACTCAAGAGTGGATCCAGCCTTCTTGCCAGGGGGATTGTCACATACTCAAGGTTTAGTCCGAGCGAACTCCAAATCTAATATCATGTTCGACAATATACCTATTTAATCAGTAACCTTTTATTCAATATTAGCCGACTCGTCGAACTTCATTCATTTGAGAACCAATACTCTTTGCCTATCCTTCAGGGGGACTTAGAGTGAATGTATGTACCTATGTATATATAAAAAGACCTGTACGTTCAAACGTGTCTCACATTTACGGATTCCTTGCAATTTAGTCACTTCATATCTAAACTACAAAACTTATGACTTGGCGAAAATTAAGGGAGAAATTGCAAAACACACAAACTGCTTCGTGTCCAAAAACAAATTAATTAAATTGATTTACGCGTGAAGGGATATAGCTCAATGTATTTTGACTTTTCCCTCTCCGAGAATAATCGGGTTCAAAAGTATAATGAATCTTTCTTCGGTATATAAAGAACCTACTTGCCAAAATTTCGTTAGGATTGGTTAAGAACACAGTATTTTAAAGGTATCTTCACGACCATATTCTCGACGAGGTAGGCAGTGAGGCATAACTAAGGCATTTACGACTAGCTGAAGGCACTAAGTCCTACAAAGTATCGCCTTATCGGCCTATCGCCAACCGGGCACATATTATTCAATCCCTGGCGGTTAAGTACATGCGGCCTGAATCGCGATCAAAATATAGGCAGATAGACAAAAATTCTGAACATGCTAAAAACGGGTTCTGCCCTGGCTAATTAATAACATTTTGTTAATAGTAAACAATAAATTGTTTTGTCAGATTAGTTGAATTCATTTGTAACTTATTATTAATAATTCGCTAGTACTGTGTCCAAAAGTACCTAAAGTAACTAAAAGGGGTCATTTAGTCGCTTTTACTTGTCTGCTTTAATAAATAAACATATTGATTGTTCATAACTTTATAAAATATTTTAAAATATTACTCAGCAGAAACATCTTCCAACAGAAAAAAAAACATTGCTCTTCATTTTTTTAAATTTAAACACAATTTTAGACTAATTTTATTTTTGGATCTCATATTCACGAATTGAATTGTAAAAATTTAAGTAATTGCCCTAAAAGTTTAGGCTACTTTGAACCTTTTTCATGGACAGACAAACTGAAACAGACAGCGAATAAGCACACGGCTCTCCTGGTGGTAAGAGACAGCTGTGGCCAACAGACACCATACATGCTATAAATGCGACGCTTTCGTGTGGCAAGGTAAGTACATGTACTCCAGCTACCTTCCCCTCGGGACAGGAATATATAAGACTGACCGGGGGAAAGGCGGATGGTCTATTCTACTCAGAACATTTACTTAATCCGGGGCTCTTCATAAAAATAACACAGAGGTCAACAAACATTTTTCTACTTAATTTACCGACTCCCCGCAATAAGTACTTTACTGCGTAGTAACAAAAGACACAACCAGCAGCTGTCAGTTAATGACAAAAAAGAAGATTGAAATAAGAATAATACACTCAATCCAATAAATTCATTGGTTTAAGAGAATACAATAAATACCTTTATGTCTTTTACAGTTGTCAGCAAAAAATAATTTAATTTATGTAATTATTTTAACAAAACATTGCATTCATTATTTTTGTGTTCCTGTATTTTATCTGTTTATTTGTTTTATTATATTATTGTAACAAAAGTTATATTTTTCAGTTTTGATATAATGAAAAAGGTTTTTTTTTCGTTAATGGAAATGTCTAATATACTTGTTTTATCACAGATGTTACTTTTTATTTGTGGGATTTTGTAAGAATATTACAGATTTAAAATGCGATATACGAATAATGTGGTAAGCAATTTTTACATAATACCTAGCTAAGTATTTTTTGTCGTAAATGCCTAGCGACGAAACCTGAATATTTTATGCATATTTGATGCTCAAAAGCAGCGATTTATTAAATTTTGATTTTAAATGTGTAGTTTCAGAGTTATAAACAAAGACCCAAATAACATTTTTTGCTACTACTAAACGAAATTTTTGCTTGTTTGGAGTTTAGACGCGAAAAAGTAACAGACAGCCAGACTTTCGCATTTGTAATATTACGCGTACCTATGGTAACAAATTATTTTACAATAAACCAATATTTTTTTAAATATTTACTTGCGTCGGTTGATGGTACCTACGTACCATAGTTTCAACTAGATGTTATACAAAAGACATAATATTTTAAATTTTTCTTACTAGAGAAACAAAAAATTAAACTATTGTTGTTTTTACATAAAAAAATCCTAAAACTATGTTGTCAATAATAAAACACAAACTTTATAACAACGCCAACTTATATAAAATTCAAGTTAAGCATTTACATGTTGATTTATATATTTTGTTGTTTGTATGATTTAATGAAATGAAAAAAATTCTTAAAATCATTCTAGTTCAAATACTCTTCGACCTAGCTAGACCCTGTGGTGACGTTATGAAAAAAATGACCAACTGAATTAAGCCTGATCTGACACTGCAAAAAAAAATCCTCAATAAAACAAACATAAAATTCAGCAACAACTGTCAAAAGTTTTGTTTGTATGTTTCAAAAGCATGTATGCACTTTGAGGCATTATTATAGAAAAACATTTGCGTTTCGAATTTTTTCTACACTATTAAAAAAATGTTTGCTTAATGTACCTATAATGTACCTATCAATATTATGATATCGAACCTTGGACCCTATTATATCTACACCAATACACACCAGAGGGGTGTTCGTGACGATCCTTTTCCGCAAGGATCGAAACGCACCCACTTACAGAAATAATCGGTTAAAGAAATAAATATGTGACCCTAATACTATTTATCATAATATCTTAAATGTTGTAACCATAATGTTGTCACTCAACTAAATATTGACAATAAATAGCTACCTGTTAAAAGTATCACCCAGAAGTTCACTTCACTTTCATGAATATATATCACCGTACCACCAAACCACTACAAGTGTATGAACGAGTGTAATTGTACAGAGTGTGCGTCTACACACAACCGCGGTTGGCTTTCGACACGCGTTTCCTTTGCCTTATCGAAATCGCAAAGAAAAAGTTAACCCAGCTGTGTATAAATGACTGATTTTTTAAAGGACTTGTGCTTGGAATTTTAATTTTTAATAAATTTTTATTTTATAAAGTACAAAACAAGCAGACGGCTCATGTCATGGCTAAAAACAACCATTGATAATTTCATGGCCGCCGCCCGCCATGATATGTGTGTACAAAAAAAAATGAACCAATTTTGTTATTTCAAAAACACCTGAACTTTGGTTACGAGAATTTGAATTTTATACATAAAAAAATAGAGAAACTATTTTGTAGTGAGCGGGATACTTGTTATGTTCGGTTTGGTGACCAGTGACATAAATTTTACTTAATACATACTTAATAAAATCAAGGAATCAAATTCACGTACCTACTGCAAACAAAACCGAATTTCAATAACAACTAAACCAAACTGTTTCTAAATACTGCTTAATTGTTTTATTAGTGTTTGTCAAAAAGTTTTAGTTCATATTTTAACAAAATAAGAGCAAAGTACTTCTACTTCTGTTTTGTTTTATGTAACCCGTAACAAATAAAAATCTAAACACCAAAAATGCAAGTGCAAGATACAGTGCAAGTTTATCGATCTTTAATGCACCAGAGGAGAGCTACGAGATACTTCATTGGTGGGACACGACAATTATGAGCAATAGCACTATGGCAACAGAAATAGGCAAGGTGGTGGAATCAGTGCTGCCGAGATATGCATTACCTTTACTTAGTATCCTTAACCACCTAGTAAAAACTGACTGCGGACTAATCTGATAACGTAAATCATTAGATTACTACCAGCGCTCGGGGTCATCACATCCTGACACTGATAAATGCAAGAAAATAAAGCTTTTTGATTCATTAAATAACAAAAACTACGCAAAACATTACAAATCGTACTATATATTAGGATTATTACACCACGCATATGATATTATCTAAGTATATCTTATCTTTGGCCTGTGTCTGTGTGAGACTTACACGTCTGTGACTATTTAAGAAAATATCAACAATGTTTATGTAATCTTACAGTAAACTTATGTACTTGCTCTATCACTTGCTGAAAAAATAATTGATAATTATAATGATCTGATCTGATTCTAATGATCGCATCTGATCATGCGAAAGGGCATGCTCTGCTGGTTCGGGTATGTGGAAAGAATGACAGATGAAAGATTGACAAAGCAGATATACAATTCGAATGTGGATGGATGTAGGTACCCGGGGAGACCAAGGCTGACATTTCACGATCAGATCAATCGGATATTATCCGAGGGTGGTGTCAAGAGTCTCCGAAACCGGCGTGTTTGTATGAAAAGGGTAATGAATGTGAAGGAAGCAAGACAGGTTTGTCAGGATCGTGAGGTCTGGCACTCGATACTCTCTGCCTACCCCGTAAGGGACTTGGCGTGAAGATATGTATATATGTATAATTATCTGATTTGAATCAATGTGAGACCTCTTTCATTTGTAGATATTGTGAGGAAAAGTCTTGGTATAAAAGAGTTTATGTATAAGAATGTTTTCTAGTCTATGATCAGTGGCAATGCACTAAAGTCATTTCGCGGTTAAATGGAAAGCTAGCTTTTAAAACTAACCTTCTTTTACCTTTCTTTACTTACATTACAGTATAAACTCAAAGTTTTACACTCACTTACTACAGTTAATTAGCTTCTAGGATTATTTTTTTTCTTTTCAACCGCCAGTAAAAACATCTTCTCAATGCGAGAAAAATCAAAGAAATGTTAATTAAGAGAGACGAAGCCTGAACTGATGTAAGATTTTTTTTAACTATATAGACCAACAAATCAATGAAATTGTATACCTAACTCTTAAATGGAGAGTATGTTCAGGGAATAATATTAGCAGGCCGCCGGTCAGGGTGCTGGACTCGCTTTGCATAATTAATTCTATATCTACTATTAAATGTAAGAGAGAATTGGGTATGAGTCGGAAAAAGCATCAAATTAGTGCCGCGAAGTAAATAATGGGGCTTGTTACGTGTTAATATGATGAAAAACTAAAACTGAGTTCCGAGTTTCGGTTTGATCGAAACATCGTAAACTATACTATACTACCTACCTAACCAGAGCAAAAGCATAACATTGTGTGACCTAGAAGGTTAAAACGAGTTGTGACATCCTTAAAGATCAGCAAAAAGGGGAGAAAACTAATAAACATATTTTAAATCTTACGTTACGTAACTCCAAAACAACTAAGAGATACCTATTACGTTTGTCGTTTTACCAAGATTAACTTATTATAAAATTGATAAAAGAAGGCGTTACTTTACGAAAATCCATACTTAAATCTAAATAAAATTATTTAATTTGCAATTTTCCGCCAAAAATGTATACTTATTATGGCGTAACAAAACAGACAAAATAGTGCGCTAAGAATTAATTGGACTTACCGGAAGCTAAAACTCCCAAATATATCCAGCTCCACACAACACACACCTCTGAACTGTTGGTGCTATTATAACAGTTTAGTGGTGTGTGTTGTGTGGAGCTGGATATATTTGATAGTTTTAGCTTCCGATAAGTCCAATTAATTGCAAATTAGATATTTTTATTTAGAATTAACTTATTATACTCCGACATGGAACCGAGCATCCGAGGGTAAATTCGTGGAACTAGTAAGAGCTCAGCGAGGCCTAAACAAAATCTTGTATTTTAAACAATTTAATCGCCTCTATGATATAGCAATTCGGTGTTGGTGTTGGCTTCATAAGGTCTCGGGTTTGACCCCTGAGTAGGGCAATTGAATTAAATTGTGTTTTCTAAATTTTCTAATAAAATAGTGACATTGCCATCCTGGGCTTACATGTGTTCGGTTCTGGATAGGCTTGCTACCTATCACATTGTGGGACTTATGGCCGAAACACAAAAGCGCGTTGCAAAACGTCACTGTCGATTGTAGCGGCGCGGTACTATTAGTTTATTTTAAATAGAGTAATATATTTTTAATAATAACTAAGCAAGAAATTTGGCACGCTGGTCCATGGTAGAGACACGTCTATAACGTCGCGACGTCGCAACGCAAACCGATGATTTAAGCAGCGCGGCGCCTCAACGCGTTTATGTGTTTCGGCCCTAAGTGTTCTTGGACTAGTCCGCTGCGAGTTTTTACTCATATCATATATCTAAATTTAATGTATCTTAAAATATTGTTCGCTTTAAAAGCTTCACTTTAGTAACTACTAAAGTAATTTTAGAAAACGTCTACTTCTCAGTTGACGGTTTTGTACAAAAACGTTTTTTAAAACATTTTGGAAAGTGCTAGACGACCAAGAGCATGAAATAGCAAGTAAGTTAGTAATAAAAAACTATACCTATACTCGTACATCTAGTCATAGATTACTTCGATCAAGTGGAAAGCGTACTCTTTTCAAGCTTCCACATACGAACAAGTATTCATATATTCCAGTCGCAGGTCCGTAGGTTTCCATCTAGTAATAGTTGTGCCCAAACAAGTTATATCTGGGCTGAAGTTGAAAGCGGAAGTAACTATATTACCAGGGTTGTGAAGTCATCTTAACGTACTCTTGTACACTCAGTACCGAGAAAGACTCAATAAATTACTTTCTTTGGCTACAACGGTCAACGACGGTTTTTCCGTGCCTCTCATATGATAACATTTTTCCTTCATATATCTGAATTCTTGCTAGATCGATTTTATTTTTATTAGATAGTAATAGTCGATTTAGAAAATATGTGTTTTAAATTACTTATTATACCAGCATCATATGCTGGCCGAAAATCGTAATCAAGCTCCTATACCCTACAGACACGAGAGATATGCTCAGCATCCAAACATGTCATTTCCCCTGCATATTACCCAAACAGTTAAATACTTATTAAAAGATGTTTTTCTGACGATTTTCTTTTATTTTATAAGATAGCGAACATGTAGGAGGCTCTCCTGACGGGCGCTCCATAGACGCCTTTCTCTATGTTTAATTTTTCCTTATATTTACACGTCTGTCGTCGATAGTTAATAACAATTAGTACTCGTAATAACTCGCCTGATGGAAGCAAGGTTTGGCCACATCTACAGGCTTACTACAGGCAAACATTATTATATTGATAATTTTCAGATAACAAAACTTTTTTTAATTTATGATAAAAAGTCGATATGAGGCAGGAATAGCAAAGTTGGTGATACCAATCGACGCGAGCTAATAAGTTCAAAATTATGGTTTACCGTACTCAATGTCAAGTATTTTACAAGGTACGAATTTTTCGACGACCTGGATTTGTACCACTGCCTTGTTCCTGCCGCCATAACGTCGTAAGGTTGTGTTACCACCCCGGTGGTTGCTACCATCTAATTTCAGTAAAGAACGTCCGTTCTTTACTGACGGTCGGCACTTTCGAGCTGCTTGGCGGAAAAAGCGTTGGCCTGTATTCTTCTCCGATGCCCGGAGAAAGTAAAATGTGGTTATGATCTTATTGCAATGAATACGGATTTTACTTTCTTTGCCTTAACACACAAGATCTGGAGCATTAATTATTAACCATGTGACAGTAACAACGAGAGTACATTTTCTATTTTCATTCTACACATCGCAGGCAGCCTGTTCATTTTTGAACTGTCTTGCATAATTATCAAAGAAATTGGACTAATAGGTTAGTGACCTAGATGGCCATGCCGATTTACATAGTTTTTAGGATTTGAGGCACAAAATATACTACATTTTTAAACTAATGAGATGGACATTGCTGCTTAAGCTAATTAGGAAAATTTTATTGCTAAGACTTCAATTCCGAAAAGTTGATTTTTATGTGAGAGGTCAACGAGTAAGAGCATGAGACAGCCGTTGTCTAGGTATAGGTAGTTGTTTGATTTTTGGTCTTCTGCTTTTAATGATTTATCGCCTCTGTGGTCTAGCGGTCCGGGTGTTGGACTTGACTGCATGAGGTCCCGGGTTCGAATCCCGGGTTAGCCAACAAAAAGAAAATTGGATTTTTCCAATTTTCTAATAAAAAAAGTGTTGGTCGGGATCGGAATGTTCCTGGTTGGCGATAGGCTTGCCACCTATCACATTGTGGGACTTAGTGTCTTCGGCTAGTCGTGGGTGCCCTGGTTGTGCCTCTGCCTACCTATTCGGGGATATGGGCGTGAAGATACTTATGACGAGAAAATATATCCCTCACGATAGTCTTAATCTCAGAATAAGAAAGTTCAGATCAGTTACTTAGGAACATCTGCTAAGTAAGTAAGGACCAGAAGGACTGTGTGACAGTGAACCAAGTACAAGTAGTATCACCACGCTACGTACCGCGGCGACGGCAGCGGTGCTTGCTAATGCACAAGGCATTTTTTTTACAGTTTGATAAATTAGTATTTTTTCGAAATTGAAACAGGCAATTGCAAACGAACCAAATATTTCCTGATAGTAGTATATACAAGTCGGGTTTACGTACCATAGTAGAGTAGGTCAGGTAAAAAAAAATATAAGTTACCCTACCGGAGCTAACACCCAACCTCAACGTCACAACAATGACTACCGGGACAACGGCAAACTTGACAATACGGAGACAGGAGAAGGTAAGTAGGTCGCAACAAACCATGCGAGTTACACAAGCACACGGCTCTCCTATTGGAATACAATAACCATGGCCTTTAGATACCGTGGTACGTCCCTGTCCTGCCCACCCCAACGGCCAAAATAAATTGTATGTATCTGTGTTTCTTTCCTAAAATGAAGTCCTCAATGTGACAGTGTAACATAATTATCAACACATTACTTTATGTTTATATTACATAAAGGCGCGTGCCACCAACACGCACGGCTGCTGCAATGTTTATGGTGTCAGTACGTGCTGCGTCTTTGGCTTACGAAGGTTACGCACCAAATTACAGTCTGTTACAAAATGTTGTGGGAACACTTTAGCCCTGGTCCACACGTACGACAACCACATCGCAGACACAAAATGTGTTCGAGCAGTAGGTGCGTGTAAATAGCATCGTTGTACGTTTTAACCGACTCCAAAAAGGAGGTGGTTCTCAATTGGACTGTCTGTTTTATTTATTTTTTTGGAAATTTGTTACGCCATTCAACATACCTAAAAAAAATGTGTGCATTGTTAAGTATAACTCAAAAACTGCTGGTCTGACCATAAAAAAATATAATACCTCGAAATTATAATACAAAAAAGGATCATCGAAATCGGTGGGCTAGTGGACGAGTAATCGAGTGACAAACATACAAAAAAATATAAATAACATGCATTCGAATTTAGTACCTCCTCCTTTTATTGAGTCGGTAAAAATAAACAATGTTTAATGTATTGAGTTTTATTTTGACGCTTTTTTGCTTCACTGTTCCCGTATTATAATGCTTGGCATAATATTACAATGTTAATGAGGTAATAAAATGTATTTCTGCTAGGGAACTAACAACTGTTATTAACGAAGAAAGTTTTTGAAAGTAAAGTCTAGATTCTGTGGCGTAAGTACGATCCGGCCCAATTAATTCTAGAGCGAGAGCTTCTCGTGAATTTGTGTTGGTTTTTAGGCACTAAAAATATCTAGTAACATTTAACTTTAATAACAATGATAATACACATAGGTATATAAAGAAACCTAAGCTAATTAAGTCTTCATAAAATTAAAAACATATCAAATAGACATGCATACATAAAATAAGAAAATCTGTCTGTCTCTCTGTCTGTAACTTTTTCACTACTAAGCCGCTGGACCTACTTTGATGAAATATGATATGCATATAGTTAAAGGTCCGGGTTCAAGAATAAATGCATTAATCGGGTGAGAAATTCCGAAACAAAATCCATACTTCCATCCATCCATACTAATGTTACAAATGCGAGAGTATGTCTATTGGTATCTTTGTCTGTAATGCTTTTAAAGCTAAACTGGACGTGGCTGTAGCTAGATGCGCTATTTTTTTAAAATCAACCCTTAAAATTCAACTATAATGGGGATGAAATTTTGAAAGTAAATCTTTTGTACGCTGATAAGTCGCTCGACTAAACATCAGGAACAAACAAATTTGGGTATGTAGTCCTTGTGAATAAAAATATTTTTAAACCTATTAATATCCATACAAAAAATTCAGACACAGTTTTTTTTTAAAAAAAAAAGCAGAACATTTTACACTTCAGTACGACAGAACATTCGCTCTGTTTACCTGTACAACAACGGCAACGTAGCCTAGTATTATTAGCCAACAGTACGGATGAGATCTGCATATTTCTTTTCAATATTAATAATTACATTAAAATTAAAAATGTTCAATAACCCCCAATAAAAATTAAACTATCTTGATCAAATCATATTTGACACAAAATAAAATCCTAACGATATCGGTCCGTCCGTTTAAAATGTATGATGACACAAACAGACACACATTTAGATACTGCAATCTTATAATATCTCTCTATTTGCCTCGGGGTTTAAAAATAAGTACAAAACCAAGATTCAGTAAACAATATTTTTATATGATATAAATGTTTGCTAATATTCGTTATAAGCTCTTTGACTATATAAAATAACGAGAGCGACTTTATTATCACCTTATGCTTGTAAACAGGTTCAGGCTACAGGTTTCGCGTTGAAATTGAATTTCATTTTTCAATAAGCCTTAATAGTCTGATTTCTGCTACTTAGGCCAGGCGCAGACATACGGTTTCTTGATTAGATTTTTCACTCGTACCATGTAAATATTGTACAATCTTTCAAACACATAACTTTGAGACCATTACTAAATGTTCCTCTTTCTAAATCTCCAGTAAGGACTTACGGAGTGCCCTTTGTTCTTAGGTGAAATTTAAGTGATCATCTCTGGTTCAGGTTCTCTTGAACCTGGGAAATGGATGTCACTATTTCACTGGTGGCGTTGCAGCACACATTCCTTTATGGACAGCTATTTACATCTGCCCTATCATTTATATTGAGAACTCATTATCATTTATATTGACACAAATTGAGAAACGTACGTAAAACATACGAACAAAAACAACTTAACCTGCATATGAACAACTCTAAAAAATTGTGGTAAACGACAGGAAACATATGCGATACGACTAAAAAACGAATAGTCCCAAGTGAGCTTACAAAAATCGGAACAGATATTAAGGACTCTCTCAATAAATGCAATAGCTATTTCTCATTAGTATGAAAAAGCCTTTCGGATAAGATTTTATCTCAATTGGGAACTTCGGAATCTAAACTGACAGAAAAGATAAAAGTAAAGGCTCCAATGCACAATTCTTTTTACATGAAACCAACTGATACAAAAGAAATAGAGTCTAACATCTTGAAATTGCTGATTGGTAGCGCGCCAGGGTTAGATGGTTGTAA
The DNA here is from genome assembly GCA_002245505.1 of Calephelis nemesis. NCBI lineage: Eukaryota > Metazoa > Arthropoda > Insecta > Lepidoptera > Riodinidae > Calephelis > Calephelis nemesis. The sequence goes on from NJDD01001941.1 coordinate 39,212, forward strand.
TTCCGATTTTATGAAGAACGTAAGACATGCCATCGTAGAAAGCCTTGAGTACACTTACAATCTAAGTTTAAGTTCGGGTATTTTTCCAAACAGCTGGAAAGTAGCAGCGTTAACGCCAATTCACAAAGACGGACCAACAAATAACCCTTGTAACTACAGACCCATAGCTTTCGTCAACATTTTCTCAAAGATACTGGTAAAAATAGTGAACATACGCCTTATTGACTTTATAGAAAAAAACAATATTTTATCTGACGGACAATTTGGTTTTCAACGGGCAAAATCAGCAGAGGACGCCGTCATCTTACTATCCAACCTTATATGCGCGAATTTAGGCGCAAATCGTTACTGTGTAGGAGTATTTTTAGATTTATCTAAGGCTTTTGACACTATTTCTAGAGATATTCTTCCAAAACTGGAAAGACTGGGTTTTCGTGGCCTAGCGCTCCAATGGATGTCGTCATACCTTAAAGGAAGAAAACAGTGCGTCCGTATAGATAATAACATTAGTGATCAACTTTCAGTGGACTACGGAGTCCCCCAAGGTAGTATTCTTGCTCCAACTTTGTTTTCCCTGTACATGAATGATTTACTCGATCTTACAATCCCAAATGCTATGCTATGCAAATGACACCGCCATTTTATTCCACGGAAACAGTTGGGTTGAAGCTCTGAAATTTTGCGAAAAGGGACTGGTTACTATACATGAATGGCTAAATTATAATTTACTTACCCTTAATACTAACAAATCCAAATATATAACTTTCAGTAAAACAAAAAGATTAATTCGCCCAAGCACAACAATAATAGCTCATTCCTGTTCCCCAAACAAACTTTGTAATTGCAATACGTTACAAAGAGTACAATCCATAAAATATCTCGGGGTCACACTGGACCAGACCTTAACATTCAAATCACATATATCAACCACATCTAGCCGTGTAAGGAAAACCGCCTACATAATGAGGAAATTACGTGAGGTTGCCGATGTTAAACTTTTAAAAATGGTTTACAACGCGATAGTTAAGTCCTTGATTCAGTACTGTATTCTCGCATGGGGTGGCTCAGCTAAAACTGCACTAATTGCTCTAAAAAGAGCTCATAAAGCTGTAATTAAGATAATGCTCAAGAAACCCAAGTAAACCCAAGCAGATACCCAACTGATACCCTATAAAAAGAGTATACACTTTATAGAAAACACACAAAAATATTTTTAAGATACGTTAGGTTGCCATAAATATAAAAATATTTCAGCTCTTTCTTGTTTTATAAAATTAAATACAATAATTACATCTGCAGAATCTCTCCAAAGATGAATCCCATAATACATTAAACTTTGAAAACAACTATTATACATTAATTATGGCTCTTACCACATCATTTTAGTACTTACTGCTTTTATTTTTTAAATGCTTATGTATACAACACAGGCCTAGTTTTCTTTTTCGTATAATTGTTAATGACCCAGTAAGTTAATGCTAAATACTACTAAACTGCATAATTTTGTCAAGCAAACCTGATTTTTATTAATGACAATGTAAGGATCGATGATATTGACATTTAGTTCATATTACCGAAAGTTATTGTATTCTATCAAAAATCTTTAGAAAACTTATTTTGCGATGCTTAATTGTGTAACAGTTGCTGGAGATAAGCTCGTCCATTGTACTGTATTATCTTTATGTTAGTGTTTAGTGTTAAGGTTTTTTTTGTGTACAGCAAAAATTTTTTTCTACTTTTTTTAAGTTGATTTGCCCCTTTCTGGGGCCGGCTAAGACCTTTAGGCCATGCTTCCACGTCTTCCGTAATAATAAATTCTTTTTCATATTAAAATGTTAATTTCATTTCTTCAGTTTCTTAACATATTGTCTTCCCCTTTTTAAAAGTCATTTCCTTCACTAAGACAAAGGTTATTTGAGTCCTTCAATAGGTACGTCTTTAGTTTTATTTTTCTTGAAGTTTACATATCATGTTCCTCCGTTAATTTGTTTTATAGTACGTCACGTCCTTGAATTACAATTATTTTCACACAAATTATAAAACTAAAATTCTGAACGCCAAAATCATCTTCTTTCATGTTGGCGCCAAAACTTCTACGACAGTGCAAAAAGCATTTTTATTATTCTTTTTTTTTTGCCTCTATATTTTATACTAGTCTTATATTATGTAATAAACCCATATCTTAATATTTCATGTCTTTTTTTAGTTTCGTCTTCAATTTTCTTTCTTGTTCAGGCCTCTGCCTCTTCTGTCGTGATAAAACTTTATAATAGTCTTTCACTAGTATAGTTTATTTACTAAATCACATTTACACACAACTAAGTAATATTTACACTTTAAGTAATTTACAAATTATACATTTTTACATTACATTACACATTTTTAGCTTAAAGATTGGAGGGAACCCTCGAAAAGCACGCCTTCCCACTCCGACCGTTCCCGCCAACCCTCTTTTTCATATTTTTTTAATTTAATTTGCATCTTTCTGGGGTCGGCTGAGACCTTTCGGCCATGTTGCCACGTCTTCCGTATTAATTATTTCTTATACAATCATTAGTCACATGTCTTCCGTATTGATTATTCTTACAAAATCATTCCTCACTATTTACAACGTCACGTCAGGGTCTTGAGTAAAGAGGTGGTCACTTTACACAAGCTTACTTTGGGAGATTTGGCGGCAGCGAGGAAATTCACGATACACTAATTTCTTCATGATTATTTTATTTGTGCACGTTCACTGAACAAAATTAAACTAATTCCCACCTAAATTAACTAATTTTACTCATCATTTATACTAAATTTAATAATTAAGAAAAATTACTACCATCTTCATTCATGATGGCGCCAAAACTCTTGAAAAGCTAATATTTTGTGTTTTACGTAACTTCAAGTTAGTATTTTGCGCGAAGAAATAAATGATGATGCGTCAGAAAGAAATTTGCATCAAATTCTCTGAAATCGGGATTCAATTACTCAACTTACTTCAATTATTCATAAGTCATCAACAAGTCAAGTCAAGGTCTTGGGTAAAGCGGTGGCCTCATTACTCAAGCTCATATAGTGAAATTTGGCTAACTTGCTAGGCACGATACGCTAATTTGTTAATGATTATTTCATTTGTGCACTTTCACTGAACAAAATTTTAGCTACAAAATGACATCAAAATTGACTAATTTTATTCAGTATAAACACGAAATTCAATAATTACGAACAAACTTCGACCATCTTTTCTCTTGATGGCGCCAAAAACTCAAGGATATACTTAACCTAAAAACAAAAACAAATATTGGAAGTAAATTCTTTTTTAAATCAATTTTTCTACTTAAGACACGCTAAGACCTATTGGCATTCTGCCTCTTCCATTCTGTTATTATGGTTTTGTCTATTTGCCGTCTTATATAAGATAAATAACTAAACAAACATAAAATATAAAAAGATTCTTTCATTTTTAATTTGTTAAATGCATTTTGTAACAACATTTGTGACACTCATATTTTAATGCAAATAAAATATTTTGATTTGATTTGTATATTTACACCTTACGTTTTTGCCTTTGTCTTAATCCAGATTTATTTCTGAAGCAATATGGTTTTACTCCTTATTTTACTTATAACAGCTTAAAATAAATTATTTATTGATAGTTTTACGTGAAAGCCAATGTCATTTTTTGTCATAACTCATAACGTGGGTACAAAAATTACCATTGGCTCCAAAGCTTTTACACAATCTACAAAACATTTATTTATCATGTATTTTTCATATCTTGTCTTCAAGAAATCGTCTCCCTCGATCAGTCCCATACCTCGACTGTTGTGCTAATCATCTTCTTCAATTTTCAAACTAAATAATATTTTTAATAAGTTACATCAAACGTTGAAAATCACAACTTCTTACTGTTGTCTTACTCTGTTTTAGATTTTTAGTTTATCGTGTTTACAATTACAGATAATGCACTTTTCAATAAAACAATTCAGTTGTTCAGTTTTTTCTACTTTTTATCTCTTTTATTTGTAAGATTAGAAACTTAAAAAAGCTCGCTAGTCCTTTTAAATTTTTCCGCCAAAAAGGACGAAAACATTATGTGTTGCCATAACATATCCGTTAAACCCTCGTAAGGATGTTGTTCATAAATTATGGTTACACCACGTTTATTAATAACGTTTTCAAAATGAAGTTAGTACTTGGTTACTTATGTAATAACAAGTAGGTACAGTTGTAAACTCGGAGGTATCGTTTTATCCAAGTAATAACTTGGATTAAACGATTTTTATTAATAAGACGGAATAAATGTTACAGGTGCGTCACTGCCCTGTGACTGGACATTTTGTCTGCCGCAAGTCTACCGGTAGCCCTATACTCCGACCCGGAACATGACAGAGTAATTATTGTAGCAGGAATAGGTAAGGCGGTGGATCCCTACCCGGGTTTATTGCTGCACAGCACTATACCACTAGTGGTCTTGTTTTTGATGACCTAAACTTTAACCAGTGGTCACCTCTTACGAGCTTCCTTGCAAAGAGGCAGATAGTGTCTTCTCAGCAGATCCGGATCAAACCGGGATCTGAAGTATTTTTCGAATGTCGAAAGATAGTTCATGATTCGGAGGTGGTCCGGTCATTTTTTTAAAGTTTCAAATAGTAGCATGTGAATTGTACGACGTCGCGTCACGATATGACCGACGACGGTACAATCTCCCCACGGCACCATTAGATACAACAAATAGGTAGAAATAAACTTGAAGTTGGTATATGTCAATTTTCCTGCTCTTCGATCTTATTTTCTTCTTTTTTATGACATCAGACAACCAACAAGCAGACGGGTCTCCCAATGATTAGAGAAAACCATGGTGCTTAAACTCTGTAGATGTTCTAGGTGCATCACTGTCCTTTGGCCGGAGTGTTAGAAACGCAACTCTACCGGTTACCCTACGGTCCAGACCGGAACATGACACTGTCATTATCGCGGTGACAATAGGTAAGGCAGTAAGATCGGAACTCAGGCAAGTTGCTGCACAGCGTTCAACCAGCAGTAGAAACCGAGTACCGTCCGCATTGGCGAACGAAGGCCATGGACAAGCGCTCTCGAATCTAAATATTTCCTCGGAACAAGTGTTACGGCACACATGTTACGAACTGTATTTATTTATGGTTAGCGTGTATTCGTGCAACATTTGCGCAACTGGATTCAGTAACTGCCGTCACGCTCAAAATCCTTACATGTAAGTAGAGGCGCCACCAGCTCACAGTGGCACAATTAAGCAAATTACGAGTACCTAGCGCTTTTAACCGACTTGTAAAAGAAGGTCATCAATCCTTATGTACACAGGTATTTATATCTATGTGTGAGTGTTTGGTCCCGTCCCCCAAATGTTATGTCTGCAAGTACATTAGCTATCGTACCCTCCAGACCAGAACACAACTCCGACATTATGCGAATAAATAAGATTAAATACGTTTAGTGTTCGGTACCTTATTTTTTTTATTTTTAATATTTGCTGTTATAGCGACAACTAAAATACATCATTTTTGAAAATTTCAGCTTTCTAGCTATCACGATTTCACGAGAGTTTTTACCCTTCAGTCACGGATCCCTAAAAATATTAAAAGAAAAGCTATTAAAAAATCGAAAAAGCCGAAAAAATAAGACAGTAATATATTCCGTTTTTACCCTTTAGGTACGGAACCCTAACGTGGCCACGGCAGCTTTTAAACAAAAAGAAACTCCATCAAAATCGGTCGACCTCTTCAAAAGACACACGCTATAGATAGACAGATACACACACGCACACATATAACTTTTAATTTTATGTATTTATATATACTTTTTACTATCATAAAGTTGCTTGTAAGCCAATATGTTAGTTTTATCATTCTCCGTGTTGGTCCGGGTGCTCTGTGTAGAGTACACTGCCAGGTACCAGGTACCATCTCCAACACTGCCAGGCAGCTCAAGATGAAATTAATTTATTTGCGAAATATGTTTGTTAAAAATATATTTCAGCATTCCAACATATTCTACCACATTGTGGTGTGCAAATTTAATTACATTTAAAGAAATTAAATATATTTTATTTACATTATAACATTTATATCACAGCACTCATTTATATATTTAATAAATGATTTATTTATAGGTTGAATAAGCTTCATAATTTATTACAGTCCATAAAATGTTTTCCTCGAAGTTTTTCTTTTATTTTCGGGAATAAATAAAAATCGCAGGTAATTCCACGTCTGAGGTCGCCAAATAGTCGATCGTTTGCCTGGCGGTGTGCGACGAGGCATTGTCGTGATGAAGGAGGATCCTGCTGCGAGGTCGTTTCTCTCGAACTTTTTCCAAGACAAGTGGCAAACAGTTGTACCACTCTGCATTAACCGTTTTCTGATCCTCTAAGACAACTGTCGCGTAATGACCTGTCTTTCCGAAGAACGAGGCCACCATCTTTTTTCCAACACTTCGACCTCTCTTCACTTTAGTTGGCAACTCTTCGGAAGGAAACACCCACCGAGCAGACTGTCTTTTGGTTTCCGGATCATAACAGTAAATCCAGCTTTCGTCACCCGTTAGTATGTCGAACACAGCATTTGAGTCACCTCCGTTAAATTTTTGAATCATTTCTCTGCACCAATCAACACGGCGGAGTTTTTGAGCCTCGGTCAAATTATGCGGTATCCAGCGGGCACAAAGCTTCCTGACCGCTAAATGTTCATGGAGGATTTTGTACACTTGACTCATACCTATGCCTAGACTTGTCCGAATCTGCGGATAGGTCACTCTTTTGTCAGTCTCTATCATACGCCGCACAACACTGATATTGTCTTCAGTCGTCGTTGTAGAAGGCCATCCCTCACGCAAATCATCGGTGAGATTAGTTCGACCACGTTTGAATTCATTAAACCAGTTGTAAACTGTGGCACGAGATGGGGCTTCATCGTGAAAAGCCAATCGAAGTCTATCATAACTTTCTTGTTGACTTATATGACATCGAAAGTCATAAAAAATCATTGCACGAAAATTTTCTCGGTTTAAATTCATTCTGACGTGCATAGACAATTTTTAATTTGCCGCCAAATCGTAAAACAAATGAATGAAATATATACTCAATATTATTGGTAAAGAGTTCTATTTGCAAAATTTAAACTTATTTTTTTAATATAATGATTTTAAGTTGCCAGTTCTAAAAACTTTCAGTTTGGCCCTCGTAAAGTACTGCGGAGCACCTGCCTTCTATGGAATATACCGCCTTCCTTTTTCCTGCTGCCATAACGACAATGTTACAGTTTGTATGCCACAGGATTCATCTAATATTTGTAGGCTATATTTATTGGGCCTCATTAGATTTCGAGCATGTAAACACAACTTCTCTCAAAAGATAACTTATGTACCCTTGTTTTATTTTGAAACTTATATCTTTTTTATTTCTTTATTGTTTATGTAAAACATGTTTAATATTATATCTAGTTTTAGTTTTTTACATTTATAATTCGAACATCAGTTTGCATATAGTATATTGTAAATTAAAACATGATTTAAATTACTTGGTAAGACAATATGATTTATTATAATGAATGTGTTAGTTACAATGTATTAAGGGACATCTCAATAATTACAACTTGTAATTAAAACCTGGTGCATCAAAACATTTAAAGTCTGATGGGCAATGGTTTAGGATTGAAATTATTTACGAGTTGTTATAATAAGTATTTATATTTTTGTGTAACAGAACATTGGCTTAAAATCCGTCAGCTCATGTTCGACTTCAATAATAACTCATTCAGCAGAACAACAATGATACACGGTGGCTCCTATTTTATTGTCAATGAAAATGTTTAGTAAAAGAAAGTAGAGATATTATGTGCATGTCTCTTGAACAATACCTATGTATCTCTATAGATTGCTTGTTTTGAGTTTAGGCAATTTGTTGAGGTAAGAGCCCCCTTGCTCTTGCACATCATAATATTATGATGAACTTGAATGCAATATGGAAAAGGTTTTATTTGAAACCTCTAGTTCAAGACGAAATATTATTATAAGTGGTGACTTTAATATAAGCACAATAGAACCATCGACATAGTCTTCAAGGTTTTTCAATCTCTTCAGATCATATAACTTGCACAACATTTTCATTTAGCCCACGAGATTAATAGCGAGAAGTACCACTTGTATCGACAACGTATATACAAATACAGTAACATTGGGATAGTCAATTATTAATAAATAAGATTTAGATAATTGTAGTTTAATATTTAAACCTAAGATTTAAGATTGTAACGGAAAAATCACCAAATTTGACGTATGATGATGAAATAACTTATAAAATTCATTGCTTACCGTTTTTTTTTAATGATGTTAGAAAGCAAATAAGCAGACGGATTTCCTGATGGTAAGAAATTAATGCTGTCAAAAGACACCACACACGCTAAACAAAATAATTCACCTTTAGACAATTAATACCTAAAAATCGCAAAACATTAATTGTAGTGCGTTTACTGATTGGACAACCAAAGGATTTTTTTGAGTAGATCACGGTTATTGAAGTTATATCATGATATAACATTTATACAATCATAGTACAATTCATGAACTAATTATTTTTTGTTCGATTATAGCTAGGTATATAGTCACAAAAAAATTGATTTGAACTCTATAGTCAAGGCATACAACTTGTGAAATTAAATTTTGTTATACAATATAGCCACCATATCATGGGACATCAAATATGTTATTATCTTAGTTGTTTTTTTTTTTGAAATGGCTAATGTGTTGCTAACCACGCGGTTTTGCAACTTCGTCGGGCTTTGTGGGCCGCGCAAAGTGCTCAGCCCGAGACATCATTATTTAGAATGATTGGACTATTCCCTACAATGCCAGCAACAAGCTGTCTCCCGGGAGACCGTACTTCGACTTGGTGCTGCGTTCTGGTTACTGGGTGGACTTGATGGAGGAGTAGTGGCTCGTCGCTCGGCGTTAGGCCCCGGGCGCAAGAGAGATTTCCTTCGCCGAGACCGGCGGCAACGGTGTTGTGTCTTGAGAGTTTGTGTTCGCGTTGGGAGTTTGTGTTTCGGCTTGCATTTGCCGCCGAAAGGACATGATATCTTAGTTGCTATATATAAGCGTTATGCGCTCCCGGGTTTCTGAGTCGTGTGGTATAAACGTAGTAAGTGATCCTTCTACCTTCTACCCCTGATAGATCTGTCTCTTTTCTGTTAGTCTAAAAACACGGTATACATATAAATATGTCTTTATGTATTACTTATTTAAGTATGGTAGGTAAAAAATGCAGGTCGGTCTTTTGAAGGATTGATCTTTCTAAAAATTGATCCTTTGGCAAATTAGCCATTTCAAGAATAAGTCTTTTTGCAAATTAGTCATTTTAAGAATTAGTTCTTTCACGAATTGGTTATTTTTCGAATTAGGCATTTTAAGAACGATAGGCATTTTAAGAATTAGCCATTTATCGACTGAGCCATTTAGTATAGGCATGTTCATAAGAACATCAGTTTATTTTTTGAAAAATGTAATGTGCACTCTGTTAATACGAGGAACAAAATCAATTTTGGCATGTGTCTCATTCTCACAGAATAAGTTATTCTTTTATGGGCCAATGTATAGGTAAATACGTTTTTACAATAAACTTTCCGAGCACATTAAAGCCCTCACTTTGAATACATTTAAAAATGTATTAATCTAAATGATCCGAAAAAGGTTATTGTAAGATTGCAGAATTCTTCTAGACAGATTACTCCAAATTGTTTTTAAAACGGGGAGAAAGACAAACCCGCTGAGTTTCTCTCGCTGGGTCTACTCAGTGCAAGATGTGTCACAAGTACCTATTGTATGGTCTTTGTGAAATAAACGATTTATAATTCGATAAAAATATATTAATGGTCCTAGAGAGACTGGAGTACCGATGTCTTGTGCAACTGAACCCAAAATGCAAAATCGTGCGAAATTATCGTAATTACCATACATCAAAAATGGTGAAATTGTAATCTCCTTCAAGTGACGGGTAGGTAAAGGTCAAGCAAATTGAGGTCAGATTATGCAAATTTTTATGTTGCCACGTTAACTGCTTTATAGATATCACAAATGTTTTTTATTAAAAAAAATGTATTCAATAAAACTGAAAGAAAAGGTTTTTGAGCTTAATAACTGAGTTTTTAAGTTACCTTAGGAATTTAGAGTCGACCCAACCAATCACTGGACGAAGACTAGTTTAACTTTGTTTTCTTAGCAGTATAAAGTAAGACATAATGCGATGTGTCTAAGACAATTCGCAGGACGATATATTATACTTTTACGTATAGTATGGTAGTTACCACACTGTATTAAAACATTTTAATAACTGCAGGTATATATTTGCTTTTTGTTGGTGAAATTGTAATAGTTACAAATAGTTTAGTATGTAAGGTTGTCTGCAAACCATTAATTGATAATACAATGCGCTTTATCTTACTTTAAAAGAAATATCTTCCGTCTTACTAACAAAATATAATCACTCGTTGAATAGGTACGTCATGTTTTACAAAACACTGTCGAAACTCGAAAATTATCTGTATTTTTATGTCGATAGACAGTGTTTAGTTATACAGGTGTCTACATTTTTTTTGTGGTAAGGCTAAATTTCTAAATATCATTAGAGTGTGTAGATGTAGAGTGATTTAAAACTATCCTTACATTGTTAATCCTTACATTTTTAAATATTAATAATCCCCTACAAAGCGTCCCCACATGTCTTACCTAATACCACTAACAGAAGAACTACTGAACCATCTGACTGACCCACGACGAACAAAGCTACTATCAGTTGATCATAAAAATGCTGTTCTAGCAGTGATGTCGCGGTTAATGTGTAAGTCTAAAAATAAGCCAACCTGTTTCGACAGTTAGGTACAAGAATGAATCCCCCCCGAGAGTCCGAGCCATTTGGCTCGCGTTGGTTGGCGGCTTGCAGGCCTGCGGAGGAGGGGGGTGGGCTTTCCATGTAGCCCGCACGGTC
>NJDD01001941.1:50248-84396 GCA_002245505.1 Calephelis nemesis
CCCCGAAGTGATGTATGCTGTGTCTCCGTGCACCACTTCAGACGACATCCATCCCCTATGTTGAGAGGGGCTGCGCGACGGGGATCGTGAGATCCAGCGCCGCCGGGGCAGTGAAAGTGTGCCAAAGCGTCCCCACAGCTCCGGTACCTGGCGAAGGGAAGGACACCGTGGGGTTTTAGTCAGTAGGCGTCTGACGTAACCCACCACTTCCCCCGAAAGTGACGGGTATCCATGATAGATTTCCCCACCAAAAAAAAGGTACAAGAATGCATCAGAACGTTCCAAAGTTGGCGTCGGGACGATAATTCCAAACCCCATTCTGGTGCCGGGTTATCCTTAAGGCGAACTAGGCACGTAACTACAGGCGGGAGGTTAAAACTGGCGCAGGCGTCCATGGAAAAAAGGATAACGTAGATATTTTATTGAATCAGGCGTTACTTTGCGGAAATCCACAATAACAAATGTAAAATAAGCCTTTATTTTGCTAATTGCGTAAGCAGTGTAACTGTTGTGGCAAATAATTCTTCAAACGACACAAAATTGGACAAGCCTAACTGACGTTCCCACCACCCACCTCCGCGACCAGAACACGAATATAGGAAGAACTCGGGAATCTCTTGTGTCGTCGTTTGTACGGTACAGTCGATTTCCTGAGGATGCCTCGATGTCGAGGAGAAACGTACGTCGAGTGTGATTTGGTGTTCTCTGTGGTGAGTGCTTCGACAAAGTTGGCGAGGGGCGTGACAAGTGTTTTTGTTTCTCGTGTTCGGACTCTATTTGTGATCTGGTCGCCGAGGTGGGAGGTGTAAACTTTAGGTAGGGTTGTCACATGTAAAAATGTGACAATTTATATTGTTTCCCGAGTTCTTCCTATATTCGTGTTCTGGTCGCGGAGGTGGGTGGTGGGAACGTCAGTTAGGCTTGTCACACTCTGTGTCGTTTGAAGGATTATTTGCCACAACAGTTACACTGCTTACGCGGAATTAGCAAAATAAAGGCTTATTTTACATCTGTTATAACGTAGATAATTCACAACTTTACCCCTTCAAACACAACTCAATCAATTTCGACAAAATTGTTTTCACAGTGCATTCAAAGATTGTGCCAAAAATCCGAAGCCGCAAATTAATAGTAGGTGTAGGCTTTTATTTTTATCTGGCTTCTTCAAATTAATTCATATTACACACGCCCGAACAGTCCGTCGGGTATACCTACAACGTGTACCGACTACACAGTGCACACTAAATCCATTGCCGGTGGGTGATCGTGTCATGCGTTTAATAATCAAAATGGCGGAACATAAAATTAAATTATTATAATTGAGAAAAAATATCGAACTTATTAAATATTGTGTGATTAAAAGCACAAATGTAACAAGAACAAACAAAACATCCGAAAAAGTGATTTTAGGCATTGTGTTTTCTCAATAAAAATGGATTGTTTAGCATTATACAAGAGCTTTCTTTATAGTATTATCCTATTAATATTATAAATGCGAAAGTTTGTATGTATGGATGTATGGATGTTTGTTACTCTTTCACGCAAAAACTACAAAGCCGATTACGATGAAATTTGGTATGTAGGTAGCTGAAGACCCAGAATAACATATAGGCTACTTTTTATCCCGGAGTTCCCGCGGGATTGGGACTTACGCGGGTGAAACCGCGGGGCGAATTTCGAAGACCGCATGACTGTTGAAGATGATGTAACTGTTTTGAAGACTATTTTTTGAAATGGCTAATAAGTAAAGTTTTTAACTTCAACGGCCTATTTATGAAGACTGTTGAGATGTAGACAATAAGACGTATGCGCGCTTAACATCAGAAGCCAGACGATCTGAAAATGGACATGTAAAATAAAGTTGAATGCGCACAAGTGTGGACATAGCCAATGAACACGCACAATTCGTTCCTAAATTTAAACTGGTTATCGATTCTGCAGGTTATAAGCGCCTGCCAAAACTACATATTATAATTAAGAGCTACTGACACATCCAGCGATACTACTTACCATAAAACTAGCTTTTCAAAATATTAACTTACTACCGATCACTCATTTTATCACATTGGAATTGTCTCTCATTACAATTAACTTTGAAAAACGGACTTAAAACCTCATTGTCATTTCATAAACTTCGCAACATGTATCTTTGAGAAGTTGGATTTATACTCAAAGGTTTGAGGAGCACCGCTATAATTTTTGTAAAGCATAGATAAAACCATAAAGCGGTCCGATATCGACATACGGATGAATAGGGAGACGAACAAGTCAAACCCATATGGGTCCCGTTTTAGGTAGGTACCTACGCCATTTAGCTATAATAGCCCTAGAAACATATAAAGGAGATTTTTAGTGAAAGTCAAAAACAATGATTTCGGGTTAAACTATACAGGTAGGTGTATATACACAAAGCTTAGTGTACAGGCAACAGCTAACAAGTTGAACAGCTAGCAAGTAGGTTAGGTTTGTAGATATATAGGTTTAAACTAGTAAGTTTCGTCATCTGGTCCCTGACGAAAAACTGTCGTTCCACACCTCAATTAGCAAACTCGTAACATAGTGATTGAGATTTTTGCGTTTTATTACTTAGCAACATCCTACTTTGAGTGAAACCTTACTTTCCATTTCTAAAGTAGCTTCAGTAATCACTCAACCAACACGGAAAGTGTAAATTTTGTCTCTCAATGGGAATTTATTACAGAGATAATAATAGAGCTAGACAATGGGAGAAGATTTATGGCGCTGTGTTTGTGTCAACAGTAAAAGCATTGATGACACGATGACCCTGATCCCCATAAAAAGACAAAAGAAACTTAGTAATGATTCACAAGTTCGTAATAAGTACGAGTATATCAAATATTTTGTCAGAATAGGCAATGTTTTCTTTTTTTCTGAACACCATTTCTGAAAAAGTCACTTGCTCTTGTCGATCACACGATAATATTGGCCGCTAATATGTACACTTATGTCATGGCGGCAGAAAAGGGGGATTCGTACAAATTCGAGAGACAAGGTAAAACTCAATCACCTACATACGGTCACACTGTTAGTGATAAAGAAACAAAGTCTTGCCTCTTACAAGGTTGCTTAAAAATCGTTAGCCTGTATTCTTCGAAGTAACCTGGAACTGCCGTTAAAGTAAATATTAAAAAATGATATGTAAATCCGAACGCTTCACCTAGCTATTAAGATAACTCGCGACAAGATAACTTAAATAAGACGTCACAGTATTCTCATTATAATTTTAATGACAATTTGTAAGCTGGCATCACAGAGTACATTTTTCTGTAGACACCGCACACCTTGTACACACTAGGTTTGTGTTAATTTTTTCATTATTTACCATCCTTAATTTTACCATTATCCTCGAAGGGAAGACTATTCATGCAATTTTAGAAGGTACGCTACCTTACTTTACCTCAAATTATCTTTTTTTTATGATATTGGAAGGCAAACAAGCAGACAGATTTCCTGATGGTAAGAAATTCACGCCGCCTAGAGATACCAAAGATGGTAATGGTGCGTTGCCAACCTGAGGTCGGGATGTTAGGCCTCGAGCAAAAGTAAGTTTACCGGCTACCTTACCCTCCGAACCGGAACACGTCATGACGTTATGGCGGCAGGAATAGGTAAGGCGGTGGTACCAATCCGGATGAGTCGCTGCGAAACTCTACCACCTAGTCAGATGTAACGGTGTTAGTAATGATAAGCCTACGAGTATGCTCGCCTTTTATGAGCTGCCTAGCAAGAAAGGCAAATGGTCCATACTGCAAAAGAAGCCCGGACCAACACAAGAAAAAAACATCAAGCGTAGCTTTACGATTCGCTTCCCGTTTTTTTAAAAAGTTACACAGCGCAGCAAAAGCAAAAAATCTACGTACCTACCTTAACGATTGTTTTGGAGAGCCTTTGTCCCTGGGGCATTAACGTTAGGGATGACAATCTCTCGTAGAAGTTCGACTTCGTGTGACGTTTCATGTTTCAATTTTGTTTGCATCTTATAAGTTGTTCTTTCACTTATTACTATTATATAATATTGTACCTACATCACCTACATGTGCCTTTACATTTAACTCGCGCTCTACTTCAACAATAATCTAAGCATTTATTACTCACTAAATTGTTTGTATAGAGCCTAGTGACAAAACTCTTATATCAATTTTGTTAAATATTAGCACGATGTATATTGAACTTGCAAATACCTGGCACGCTTATGATAATAAATTACATAACAATACGAGTTTAAGGTAAGATTAGCATAACATTGTTAACTACAATGTACAGGAAATCGAGTACTTTCTCACATTTCTTACTAGTGGTTTAGAGTGAGGTCAATTTAGGTCTAAAATAATTATCTGGACTAATACCGATAGGGTTGCGTAGCTATAGAACTACAATATTATGATCACACTTACTTATATCTTGTTTTCATTTTCACTTGTTGAGGTCTTTCAATAAAAGAAATCTTGCTTATATCTTCAAATATATTTACTGATTCAAAATTGTACGACGACTGTGGCCATCTTGCCACAACGAAACTATTTATAAAGTTTTTTAGTCGACATCAATACTTCTTTTAGCGGTCAACATGACATTCAAGCGGATATTCAGATAATTAATTTAACAATATCAGTACCGGCAATTACTTTATGACAAAAACAAATGGTTTAAATAATAGCTAAAACAAATACTTGATTAATAAATACAATCCGATGTACAACTAAGACAACATGATATAATTTAATATGAAAAGTAATACACTCGATACATTCATGATTGCCAACATGATATAATTTAGTATAATAAGACAGATAATACACTGGATACATTCATGATTGCCAACACACTGGTGGTAGAGATCCGCCGTCTTGCCTATTCCTGCCGCCATAATTATTTTGTCATTATGGTGACGTAGAAAGTAGACTTACACAATAGGCCTGGCAACCTCGCCAACTGACAACGACACACTTTACCATCTACAGTGTCTATAGGGCACTGTCGTCTTTTACCATCAGGAGGGGATGTGTTCCGTCATTGAGCTCTAACATAAAAAAGGTGCAAATTTTAAGTGAGTATTTCACTGATCGGCTCCAGTTAATAGTGGGTATGAATATGCGTAAGGATTCTTGGTTTACAATTTTTTTCTTTCTAGACACCTAGCACAAATATAAGGTTTTTAGACGCTAACATTTTCTTGGTATTTGGTATTTGGCCTTTATAAGATGTCATTCCACCAAAAATATTTTATGTAAAATATTGCCAAGACGACCTCATAACGTTGGCTCTGTGGAAAAGATATAAGATCTCATGTAGAGCCATGATTCTGAATTTGCAAGGCCTAACTCTACCGACCCCAACTTCACAAATTCCAGATATCAATAAAAAATTATGACTTCGCCGTACTGTGGTGGAGGCGATGCGAATATTTAATTTCGGAAGTAAGTAACGAAACAGTCAAGCCATACATTTTTAATGACATGTAGCATTACATATGAACACAGGACAGCGACGCACCTACAACATCTATGGTGTCCAAAGGCCATGGTTATCTCTCACCCCAGGAGACTCTTGTGGTTCTTCGCTACATTCTTACAAAAAAACATGGTGTATATGGGAGTACTGATTTTACCGTAGGCATACGGATGTAACGGTAGTACCACATACTAGTGCAAATATAGAGATTCTTAATAGTGGGTAGTTGCACTAGACCTAGACGGTAGTCACTGCTGCAGTGGATCTTGCAATAACCTCAGTATGAATCGCCACTTTTGTATTCTGTTTCGAGCCTCTAATTAGTAACGAACATTAACATTTTTGGTATCAAATATATACATTTAAATATTCCAACAAAGGGGAAAGTTCTCAATTCGACTATTTGTTTTTTTGAATACCACGCGGCCAATATCTAACCTATTATAAAGATATTTTTTTGAAAAAAAAAATGTACCGATTTCGAGAGTTTTGTAGAAATATTTTAGCTTTCATGTTTATGTTTTTTTTTGTGTACAATAAATGATTAAATAAAGATAGATAGATCATGATTTCGAGGACTACTAATATGGACTAATATGGATGGACCACTTATAAGTTTCATTTTGATCCAACTAGTGAAAATGGAATGCAGTATTTATTAAGTATAAACTCAAAAACTATTCGATGTCGATAAAATTTATGTGGTGATCCCACCATTTCGAAACCTTTTGATATCTTTCGAAAAAAAAAATTACTCAATCCCGACGTTTTGCCCACTAAAATAGTTCTAGTCGGTTCTACAGTTTAACTGCACTTATTTATTGATTACAGGAAATACATTTCCGTGTTTGCTTTTTGACGCTACTGTAAAAATATTTACACAATAACCCCCTTGCACTTAACGCACGATATTCAGTCCCAGTAGCGGGTTTCTCACAAAAAATAAAAACATTATTACAGCAAATACATGTATTTACAAAATAATAATAGTAATAATATTATTTTATTGTAACGTACAAAAACACAAGATTTATAGCTGTTTTGAAATACAACACAAGCTATCTTAATAAGTAGGTAGACATATACCACACATACCCGCTAAGTACCGCGACCAAGATCTCAGACTATATCTTGTGTCATTCACATCGACGTAAAAAATGCAGTGAGGATAATCTAAGGTTTTATTAAAAACCTTTCTGCAAAATCTGTTAATTGGCGTTAATATTGGCAAAACCGCAGAGCAACAAACAGGCTATTGAGAGGTTTCTTCAAATTTGTTCAACCGTTCACGGAATGGGAACCTATATATTTTGTTACATATGTCGTTAGAATAGCGGCCGGCCCCAGCTTGGTACGGGCACAAAATATACATGTAAACCTAGGAAGATTTCCTAGAAAGGAACCTTGAAACCTAGGAAATCTCTTTGTATGTTAAAAAACCGCATCAAAATCGGCAGTTTTTAAGATTTAAGCATACAAAGGGACAAAGAAAGCGATTTTGTTTTATAATATGTAGTCATATGAAGATTATTCAACTAAATTCTATTTAAAATAAGTACCTAGTACGAGCAAAATATCATTATCAAAATAACAATTTTAAATTGATTAATGTTGCTGGCTTAAAAAAGTACTTTTCCTCAAATTTTGTTAAGGACCATCCATAAATGACGTCACACAAGTTTACTCCTACACTGGTTGGTATCATGTAACAATGGTAAATATTGACATAAAAATATTTAATACCATGGTTTTAACTTTTACGCTTGTTGTACACATTTGCCGCTTGCCCTTTGAGTTGTGACCCAAAATGGCGACATCCAGAACTTTGTGAGTGTTTTCTGAACAACCTAACATGACGGACGTTAGGCTATTGTCAGCCAATAACATTTGATTTACCTTATTATTATTTAAAAAATCTAAAGAGAGAAAATAAAATTAAACTACAAACTTGGCAAAGAAGATGGTGGATGATAAAATTTTTAATTTCTCTTAAAAGTATTTAACTAATTTCTTTATTACGTCACTCGGCGACTTTTCTATTCCTGTGATCTTGCCTTTAGGATTCCAAACGCTGGGTGTTGGTTCTAGGAAGAGTACAAATTCATTGTTATTATTATTATTACACATTTTTATTAATTGAAAATATGTAAAGCCATCATACAATGAAAACCATTGCAATTGTGAGGACGCGTGGCAAACGCTTGCGGCAAATTCCTTTGATGTGTGTCAAAAAACCGACACTCGATCGTATCGGCTACAAATCCTTGTGAATGGCTTTGTATAGGCCAGCCAAACACACTATGATCTACACGTCTGTGTTTGTAATGGTTTGTGGAAGTTTGGCAAGCGCGTGGATCCAGCATTAGAAAATTCTTATAAAGTATTATACAAACTAGAAACATAATTTTCGCAACAGTCAGTAGGTACAAACGTATTCGATTTAAAAATATTTTATAATAAAGGCTTATTAAAATAAATTTATTGTTATTATAATTCTGATGAATTATTAAATTAGGGGCACAAATATTTATAATAATAACAATTGGAGTTTCACCAAGGGCCTTGGACGGAATTTGCACAATGATGTTTATACTGCTGCGCGCTAGCTAATCTTATTTTATGTTATCGCTATCTCCTTTCAATAAAAGTAATAGAAATATACAAAATACGCTTCCTTCTGTCGTCTACAGACATGTCAGCTGTAGACATGTACCTATCAATATACCGCGGAGTTATGTGAATACACGCCGTACAAGCTGTTATGTCCTGACCAATTTCACATGTCTTAAAATATGTTTCATGTCTTTTGTTTTTATTTAATTGGAAAAAGATAGCATAAAAATATGATATATGTTTAGACAATGTGTGTCAGAATCAGAACCAAGTATATTGTATAGCACAATTCCCCTGCCCTTGGTAGACATTCTCGCTGTGATGTGATTTATGGGTGGTTCCTTAAGTTATATTTATACAACGTATACACAAGATACATAATTAAAAGTGCAGTTCGAGTTATCGTTCAATCATCCGCAGCCTGAGCGGCCCTTCCGGTGCGTACATGAAGGTGACCGCGTACTCCAGGGGCTCGTGGTGATATTCCAAGCGGTATCTGCGGAGTAACTGAAAACGGAAAACAAAAATATATATATACTGGAGGTTAGACTTTTTTATTACTGAGTTTCGCGGAATCGCTTAACGTAAGTACCTAACACGTTAGATAAGAATTTTTTTGAAGAGCAGCATTATCCTAGCACAAGTTTCACTAACTTAAATGGATAATGCCTATTTTTAACTGAAAATGTAACGTGTTATAAATAAACATATTTCTATATTTCATTTGTTACAGCAAAATGGTATATCATAGCACGTAAACTATAAGATATCTATCAAGCGATCGTCTCTCCTGATATTTAACATAAATTTAGCCTAAGACCATCATAGATGTTACTGGTGCATCGCTACCTTATGATCGAGACTTAGGCCACGTATGTGAGGCTACTTTATCGTGCCCAGCTCTGACGAGGAGTAGGTAAAATGGTAGAACCGAGGAGTTGCTTCACCGTTATGCTCTAACTGACAGTTGGCCACGACAAAGTACTCCCTGAGTATATTAAAACAAAGTTAATTTTATATACTAATTGTTTTGAAACTCTAACGTTTAGGTACAGTTCTTAATACGTTCGCTATTCAATAATACAATTAAGTATGTTTTGAATCCAGGCTCTTTTCATGAATATTCTAGCCGGCAACTTACAACTAGATACAACTTAAATAAATTTACCCGTTAAAAGCTGAAACTAAATTTATATTTAGTCCTTTCCCCCTTTAACAAACATAAACGAGATCAAGCTGTAACGACTCCGTCGACTACTCCGTAGTATCCCGTCTTTCAGTGGCACTGACTGACTGACACCAATGTCTTTTGCTATGATTCGCACTGGCTTCCTTTGTACAGAACTATATCAGGAGCTTTAAAAAAAGTTTTTTTCTGAAACTTTCAGTAGTAGAATATTTGAATAACCTGCTGCTGCAAGCTATCAGTCACTATTTTAGTGATTTGTTTTACTGAAAAAAAAATTAGAAATTTAAATACCTTAGCCAAGAGTACTTGAATCTCCAAATCAGCAAAACGTCTTCCTAAACAGATTCTTGCACCAAATCCATAAGGAAGCGACGCGAAAGAATGAAGTCGGCCATCACTTTCTAACCAGCGCTCTGGCCTGAACTCCTCAGGATTTGACACAAACTGTTCCATTTGTCCAGTCACTATAGTTGGGAATACCACTTGGACCTAAAAGGAATAAGTATATAATTTATTTAATCTTTTTTAACCATCACAGTATGTGCCATGTTTAATTAAGTCCACTTCTAGTGGAAGATTCTAGAAATTATGCTTACATTAAGTATTCAACTTTTCGCTACTCCATTCTTATCGTTAAAACATCAATGCTTGTCACAATCCTTTATAGAAGATAACAATTAAACCAGTTTATCTAAAAGTTTATTCCCACCATCGGATTAGAAAGGCATCTTGTGTACAGACGAAGTTTTTCAAAGAATAGGAGGTAAAAAACAGTCGATGAAAAGTGATCTCCACCGCCTACGAACAAAAGTATCACAGTCGCGTTGTCGTCCTTTTAATATTGAGAAACTTCTTTTCTTAAAGGTCCCCAAGCCCTATTGTTTCTCAAACACTGCCGAGGTAATAGATTCCACAATGGCGTGCGGTAATCGCGGTGATCGATATAACGATTTCTAAATAAAAATGACCGTTTATAATCCAAACGATTTTGCCTAAAATGCAAAAATTTTGCTGTTATGCTATAGGTACTCTACATTAATCAATTGTCGCTTTCTTTGGTTTTTACCCAGAATCTTAAAAGTTTGAACACCCCCGTCAAGTCTGAAGATCGCTTTAATAAAAAAATATTAAATTTAAACAAGTCCATTAGTACTTACGCCTTTAGGTACATGATATCCACATATTACATCATCTTCTTGTAAGGTTCGCCCATTACCAATAACTGTCGAATACATCCTGAAAACAAGAGTTTGTCAATAATTCTTTTGGAATATTAAAAGTGCTTGGTTTCAATGTTAGAACCAATTTAATAATAGGACAGAAATACTCTTATCTTAACCATAACGTCCAATGCCTGCCATCGACATGTTCCGGTTCGGAGGGTAAGGTAGCCGGTAAACTTACTTTTGCTCGAGGCCTAACATCCCGGCCTCAGGTTGGCAACGCACCATTACTACCTTTGGTGTCTCTAGGCGGCGGCGGTGAATTTCTTACCATGAGGAAATCCGTCTGCTTGTTTGCCTTCCAATATCATAAAAAAAACTATTGACCGAAAACTAATTTCTTGTATCAAGACACACATAGGTACACAATGTTAATTGAATCAATGGGTTTTGCTGTAGCTTTCATTAGCGTCATAAGAATATTAAAAAAGTCTTAAAAACTAACATTTAACGAGATCAATTGAAGTTGCATACTGAATGTAGTTTTCGTAATTTTAATCACATCTAAGCAGTATTACTCGTTAATTTTTAAAAATGATGCTGAAAAAAATATAATTAGTGAGCGTAGAAACTGGGTGTTTCTACACTCAGGTTATGAAGTTCGTGGGCACTCTCACCAAAGTTTAGTTTACAGAAAACGGAAAGACTTGCTTAACTTATGGTGCAATAATTTGTCACTAGTTTCAAACAGTAAAAAAAACAATAATAATCAATGATTTGTTCCTGGCCAACGTGTTCAAAGCCTGTAAATATCATGATTTACAACTTCACTGAGCTTTAAAAATGTTTTGTTTAGACTTTCGCACGACGCGAGCGCGTTTAAAACGGAAAATACTGATATTAGTTGACATCAAAGGAGGAAGACTTAATTTTTGAACGCTTTAATCTCCCAAGATAATTAGAGTAGACTTACAAGAGTGAGGAAAAATAGAACAAATTTAGTTTAATGACGAAATCAGTATTAATTATAACAGTGATACCGATATGCAAATTTTATTATATAAGGATATGTGAGATCGAAGAAAAAAGACCTATGAAAATTTCTTTCAGAGAGTCTTTTGAAGTCAAATTGAGAGATTTGCCGGTACATTATAGCGAGTCAGCAATATTTGGAAATAACATCAGCTCTTTAGCGGAGTGCAACCTCCAGCTGCTACAGTCTACAGCTTCCTGACTTCATGTTACAAGATTTCGGTATGGCAAAAGTGTCACGGATCTGGTTATGACTTAATGACGATGAATTATCCAAAAAATTATTAAGACGTTACCGAAATAGCTTTGGATATGACTAGTATTAAGACTAGATTTTATGATAAAAAATGTAACTAAAAATACAAACTTATACTGAATGAAAACAATAAATAAAACAAAAAAGTTTAATTAAAAAACAGTTCTTTCTATACTATAGTATAAAAAAAAATACTAAGCACTTGAAACACGAACGTGGCAGTAAATAAAATTTAAAAGACAGTCGTTCCCTAATTTCGAAACAAGTAGACAAAAATTAGTATTCGATTGCTTAGGCAGCATAGCAAAAGATCTTTGTCCGCAACAAGTGGAGTGTGAGTGAGTGATGTCAACTCACCTAAATACTTCTCTAACAAAAGCTTTGGTGTAGTGGAGCTTGTCCAGATCAGTAAATGTGATGGGTTTGCTCGGATCCGGAAAAACTCTCTTAATTTCCTCCGCCATTTTGTCTTGTTGCTTCAATCTTGTAGCGGCCTGGTATAGAATAGAACAGACAGCCATCGATATCTGAAACATCAATTATTTTTGTCAATCAAACAATATTTTTGAATGGCTAATTTGTTGCTAATCGCGAAGTTTTTGCAACTTCACCGAGCTATGATACGATTATAGAGACGTATAGTGTTGTAGGTATCTACCTAATAATACCTTTAAATGAGCAATTCTTGTGTATATAATTGGAATCTCGGAATCGGCTCCAACGATTTTGATGTAATTTAGTATGTAGGGGTTGTCGGGGGCGATAAATCGATCTGGCTAGGAATCATTTTTAGAAAATGACATTTTATTCGTGTTTAAACTGAAAAATATGACTCTTCCTGACATCTATTGGCGAATAATAATACTATTTTTTGTGAGCAATAAAGCTGTTCCAGCAGATGGCGTTGTTAAGTATCACGAAATCAATGAGTGTTTGCTAAGAAAGTTTCGAGCAAAGTTCGGTCATCCAGGTACTTTTTATAGAATAGGGCAACGAATAAGCACACGTCTCTTCCGATGGCAAGAGACAACCGTAGTCTAGATACCATAAATGTTATAGATCCACTGACTTGACAATGTGGCATCAATTTGGTAATCGTTCACCACTCGATAGAAAAACTAAAATAATTTTAATAAACTATTAGTACATACAATAAACATTGTTAATTGTCCACTGTAAAAGGGCTAATTTTAGATATTTTTGAGGTGGATTCGGTACTTTTGGAATGTATACTACCTTAAATTATGTACATACCGTATCAATTCCAACTAAAATCAGGTCCAAAGCCATAATTGTAGCTATCTTCTGATCTCCTTCACTTATCAGCACACGCTCCAGAAGAGACAAGTCATTTTCAGAAGTTACTTGCTTAGTTTTAAGTCTTTCCAGTGCTTCGTTTATATAACGGCTGCAAAGTCTGCAAAAAATTGTAAAATTTTGTGAAAAAGTATGGTTACTTATACACGCTGACTGATCTGATTGTAAAGCTTTAATGGTGACATCTAGTATGAAGTAGTAGGATATTAAAGAAAATAATATCCTAACACTACCAAGTTTATATAAGGGATATGTCTGTGTTTGTTGAAAAGCATCCTCACCTTTTTAAATTGAATACAGAAGGTACACACACACTATTAGAATAGACACGTTTGAAAATTGTACATACCTAAAGGTAATATTAGACTGTTTCAAAAAAATGTACATTTTATGGCAGTAAAAATTTATAACCAAATACCCGACAATATTAAAAACCCGCCACTTATTAAATTCAAGACAAAGCTGTCACAATGGCTCAACGAAAAATGTTTTTACGATATTAAAGATTTGTTTTCCAAATAAAATGTTATTTATAGCTTTAAATTTTGTGTTGTAGGTAGGGATGACATTTTTTTTCAAATTTCGAAATTGTGTATGAATTTAATTTATTTTACCAATTAATTAAGCATAATTTTATAAATAACTTTAATTCGACATAATTACGATACCATAGATATTATATACGAATTAATAAATCATAATTTGCATGCTAGATCATAGCAAAATAGGTATAGATCTGTATTTAACTAATAAGATCTGAATTGTTACCCTATTATATGCAAATAAAGAATTATTATTATTATTATTATTATGGATTTCACTCTAGGACTAACGACAATCATTTTCTATGGAATACAATAATATTCGAGCACAAGTATCTTCTGATCCTATAAACTTGAGATCCTATAGATGTTATAGGTGCGTTGCTTTTGTGTATTCAGGTGTAACTAGAGTAAGCAACGGAAATATCCGACCCGCTAATTTTATTTAGTTATTTACATTTTTTCCAAAAACTGTGATTCTTTTTATAATAGATAGAGTATGTATACTTTTAACATGTTCTTATTTTTTAGGCCATTTGTTTAACGATTTTTATTTAACCTAAATAGTCTTAGTTAAATTATATATATTGTATAAATAATGTAAATAATATATATGTATATATATGTAATGTATTACATAATGTGATATTATGTCTTAGTATAATCAGAAGAAACTTTATTCATGACCATACAAATGGTACTTGTGGCGCCCCAAATCAAATAGGATCGGAATTGAAGTCGGTTTTGTGATGTGATGCGCTTTTAATTTCAATCTATAACTGCGGCCTACGGCGAAACAAACAAGTACCACACATATCCTAAAACCAGTGAAATCAAAAGAATAGAGATATCACAGTTGCAAAACTTACTCGACAAAGAAATTCATGTTGTTGACATATTTAGTCCACAGCGGTGTGGGGAAATATCTCCAGTAGGGAGCTTTCAACTCCAGCACAGCAACATTACGGAGCGCGTACTTTGCTGCGTTGATTATCCTTTGTGGTTCTGAGTCACTTGACAGTTGAGGTGAGAGGCAGCCAAGTCGTACGTCCAGAGCTACGCGTCCAATACCTGGAAGTCATCAACAATGTCTTTATATCATTAAGCAAAAACAGTTTTGTAAAGTAGGTACCTATTGGAAGTGCAACAATCAGTCAAACTTCCTGACGGTAATTTCAGCTAAATATCACACTGATATTATAAATGTGAAAGTTTCTTTGTTTGGATGTTCGGATGTTTGGACGTTTGTCAGTCAATTACGCAGAAACAACTGAACGGATTTTGATGAAATTTTGTATACAGTTGACTTGGGTGATAAAACACTTTTTATCCCGATTAAATGCTTCGATATGGTTCGATATCGAAATGTTTTAATAATGAGGATATTGTGGACTTGATCTTGATCACATGTGCAAGTTCACACGCTACCCATTTCTAAGTAGGATGGTAACAAACACTTCCAAGATGGAAGCAGAAAAAATCAAATGAGCAGATCCCAACCTGCGATCTAAGCGATGTAAGCTACATTTCTATATACCTTGCACGCCACGGGGCCGCCACTGACCGAACAAACTTTGCAATTTCGCTTCCTGTTTCGTGCATGCTTATCGTGTATGTAGTTTTCTTTTACTATTGTCGTCAATTTGTCCACATGGCAGCGATAAAATTTTCTCTAAATACGTACCTACTGAGCCTCGTTGTACAAGCTGCTCCAAGGGATTAAGTATACCACTGGCAGTCTTTAGAACGTTCTAATACCTACTCGGCGGGAAAATTTCGTCAATTTACAAAACTCGGATAGCATAAAAACGTGTACTCGTATTAACTCAAATACATTAAAATGAGCCATAAATCAGTATTTTAATTTGTATTTAATATTAACATACTTAATATGAAGCAAGCTTTCACCTGGACATCGCAGCGAGGATATTTCTACTGTTTTATGTGTTTAACAGATAACACAATTTGTTTCTAAAACATTTTTGAATTTAGACTCAGATATTACTTGCCTATTTTCAGATCGGGTTGTCTATAAATTTTATTTCGATATCTTTTTACGTATTTCCAGGAATAAGTATAGTACCAAAACCCAGAACATAAATATATCTTTAATTTTCTTAGTTTGAGTATAGAATAATTTGTGCCACTCATAGACGTTCAGAGACTTTGTCGAGGAGTATAAAATGTCATTGGTCCTTGAGTTAAACCTTTATACTTATTTGTGTATTAAATTTCAATAAATAAACAACATTGACATCATTTATGTATTACAAAGATAACTGATGGAGGTATACTCAAACAAATGGAGCTCTGTATATTATGGGGATTCATCTATATAAAAATGAATACCCATTTCGGTCATCGCAACACGTCAAAACGAATGTACCAACAGCACTAATTCTTTTTTTTGTTGAGTTAATTATAGTCACGACAATATTTTTATAAACAATAACCACGAAAATTGCAGGGAAAATGTTACAAACAGTGCTCTAATCCATGCAAACTGTCATTAGCTATTAATATCAAGCGATACGAAGTCCACCGGGTCTGCTAGTTGGTAATAAAAACAAGTTGGCAAACATTTGTAGTTCGTCAAAGAATTCGTCAAAGAATGTGGATATCATTTTAGCAGATTAGTTAAAACATTTCTCCAACAGCCGCCACGCTAATGTCCAAAAATATTTTTACATGGACGAGCTACTTAATGATCTTTACCATTTCAACCTTTCCTGTCCTCTGCAAATAGCAGATCTGTAACATGACACATGACAACAGACACTTATTCAACATGTCCGTCAAAAATAAGTGAAACTCCTGTCAATCTGTGTCTAAACTCAATGCCAGATAAATAATTGCCGTAATCAAGGTTGGCCGACACG
Organism: Calephelis nemesis; assembly: GCA_002245505.1. Lineage (NCBI taxonomy): Eukaryota > Metazoa > Arthropoda > Insecta > Lepidoptera > Riodinidae > Calephelis > Calephelis nemesis. The sequence goes on from NJDD01001941.1 coordinate 66,712, forward strand.
TAGACGTTCGTTCGGATCAAGGTTATAAATGAAGTGTCATTGGACTCAACCACTTTCTCTTTATCAATGTAGCGCATCAACATCCATTCATTTCGCAGGCTACCTACTTGAATGGTCATCAACCTAAATGTTATAAAATATCTAACTCCTGACTAGTAACACAACAAAATGACAATGTAAATGTTTAAGACAAAGTAATAAATACTTCCGACACTTCACAAATAATTTGATAGCTATATACCTTATTTAAATAGCTAGATACCTTCCTCTTCAATCACTTTATCTGTTTAAAAAAATCGCATCAAAACCCGTTGCATAATTTTAAAGATTTAAGCATACAAAGGAACAGAGAAAGCGACTTTGTTTTATACTATGTAGTGATAAATCCTTTATTTTTTGCTCGGACACATGTTTTAAAAGATATTAATGATATGAAGTCGAAATGTTCTTTTTTACTAACTTGTTACAATGTCAACTTAAACATTGGAACGCTTTTATTCTATATTAATAAGGCAGTAGAGAATAATATAGTTTTATAATTCTCCAACATGCATGCAAATAATTAAAGTGGTTTATTCGTCTGGCTTTTACAGCCTGCCTTCCTTCATACAGCGGGCACATAAAAATTCAGTAGTACTAAACTTTTTTGATAAAACAAAGACCAAGACGCATGTACACTTACAATTTAGAGTTTTGATAATGTTGATGAGTAAAAAAAGACAAGAACTGGTGGTAAGCCAACTTACACTCAAGTGACCACCTGTGAATGTCGTTGTCGAACTCGTGAGGAAGATCTCCGTTCTCATCACGAGCATTTTCCATATATTCAATGAAGTCTTCTGTCACCAGCTCGATTGGCCTCACATATTTCTTTACAGTTTGTGGTTGAAGAATTGGTCTTTGAACCTTGGAGCGAAATCTGCGCCATTGCTCTCCGTGCCTGTAATTTGAAAGGTATCTTAAGGTACCTAGGTACTTTCAATCAAAACTTCTGCAAACTAAACTTACAGAAAATGAAGGCATTATCTCTGCTGTAACTTGCAACAAACATTATGCATATTATTAGAAAACTCAAACAAGTTAGCAGTAAAGGGAAAATAGGGTTACAAAGAAAACCTTAATACGGTATGCAAACTAAAATTTTCTGTGCATGTATTGTATCTATTTAAGTATTTCCATGTAATAGTATCGTTGACTAATACCCATAACACAAGCATATAATTTGCTTACTTTGGGGTCAGATCTAATCGTCAAGATGTAACTTGTCAGGGATATTTATTTTTTTATTATCTCCAGCGACCAACAGAAATACAATAGAGACATACGCAATCAGCCCCCAGGTCGGACAAAAAAATGTGTTTTTTTATAAAAAGAAAGTTGTTTGAAATTGGATATGTCCACACTTGGCGATAGGTTTTTCACCTATAACAAACAAATGAAATTTGTTAATTTGCGGGATACGTGTGCTAGGGAGTTGTTACAAAGTTATTCGAACATACCAACAGATTGTCACTGTGGCGACAGATATTTAGTTCATAATATATACATATGAAATATTTACATATCAATATTTAAATCAAACCACGTGGTGGGACTGAGGGCCGCCACATACACGCGGAATACTTTACGGAAACCCGTTTCAAATTAACGGCACGAAATTTTCGCCCGTACACATCGACTGAAATCCGTTAGAGTCGCTGCGTTCGAGATTATTATGAAGTAATGTCGTCGGTTTATTATTCATACCGCGGCCACCAAACTGTATTAACTCTGTGCTACATAAATAAACTTGGCATAGTTAAGTGTGCTGATCCATAACAGACATGTTATGTGTCGCATCATGTAACATTGGTCTTAAGTACGTATCGTTATGTAAAACGTAGTGTATGACAAAACCTCTCGAAAGTCGAGCCGTAGGAATTCTGATTGTTTGTTTTATTTCTAGAAGTAACAATTGATTACAATTTAAAACTTGTATGTTTATGTAATTTTCTAAAAACTATAAATACTAATCGTATGGTTCCGAAGTTCGAAACTATGGTGCTAGTACTACGAAACTTGTATCGTCACAGCGAAGCTGTAATAAAATATGTTCCAAATTGGTATTGAAACTTTCAAATTTAAACTTATTTTTAATAACAATAGTCTTTGTTGATTGTTAGTAACCAGAACAAAATTCAGCTTCTTTAATGGAATCAACTAGCTACAGTTTATGAAAGAATAGAATAGGCGATAACTTCTCTAATTGACTTTATTGTTTAAGGAGTAAATCTAACATATTACCCTAAGCTTAACCCACCGACCTGCCGTGAGGCTTGAGTTCGACTCTCGACTAGGGCAGAAATTTGTGTGATGAACATTTAAATGTCTGCATTTCTGGGTCTGGGTGTTTATTCATTTTACTCTGGTATCTACGTAAGTATTAGTTATCGTTGACTAACAACATGACACAAGCAAATTATGATTTAATAACTTGGGGTTAGATTCAATTTTTGTAACTTGTCCTGGGATGTTTTTAGTATTCGTTTATTATACACTTAATGACTACACATCACAAAGTACACAAACGCATTCAATATGATATGATAATTGTAAATGCAATTTTTTTTCGAGTGCATCTGATGGTTGGACAATGGTTTTTGTCAACCTTTCTTATTTATTTGCCACTTTTGTTGTCCTTCTTTCAAGTTATGAAAGTAATTAAATGATCGTCATCTTTTCGCGCTAAGATATTTCGAAACATTGTATTTAAGTACCGATTACCAACACGAGATAAACAAACCACGCAATAACACTGGCACAACGACCTCGGATATTATAATAGAGTCGCAGATAACTCCCAAAGCCCAGTAGTTACGAATTATGACACAAGAGTCATGCAACTGGCTGCAACGGTTTTCCAGTTCACATTTATGGTTTCATGTTTATTTTGCAACCTACCATGACAATTATAAAGTGGAAATTGTAGACTTATGTGATGGGTCGTTCTGACGCAACTTACGAATCCAACCCACCCCGATCAGTACCGCTGCCTTAGGGGGTGTTTCAAAACTACGTGAGGTATTTCAAGCGCAGGCGCCGAGCAGTTTCACGTTATCAACTTTGGGGAATGAAGGGTTTCGCCAAATATTGGACTTTTTTACTAAAGAAAAATTGAAATTTCATCAAAAACATAGAAAATTGAATTATTGTTCATATTGCTTCTATTTAATAACATCAGAATCAGAATAAGAAAAAACTTTTTTCACATGGATAATACAAGTGGTACTTGTGCGCGTCGACATTTTTTCAACTACCACCGGATCGAAGTAGAATATGAGAAGACCCGGCGAAAGAAACACAGCGGGCTAGTCTTTTTTTAACGCTAATAGTAGATATAATTTTAAACTAGAAAAATAATTCTAATTAGAATCAAATTTAAACTTAAATAAAATGTATAAAATAAAACAAATAGGTAAAACAAATTATAGTACAAATTGCAATGCGAGATTGAAATATCCAAACGATTACAGGCAGACCGGCGAACTTCTTTCCCTTGCCCTTCGATACTTAATACTTTAGGGGGGGCTCGCAAAGAATTTTTGTGTTTGTGTATGATCTTACGTTCAACTGTTTCTCTACATTCCGGATTTCAAATTATTTGGTCGCTTTGTACGAGTGTTTTTATGTCTGTAATTGTTAAACTAAGCACAAAAACTTAAAAAAACTAAGCGGATTAATCTATACTAATATTATAAACAGGAAAGGTTTGATTTTTTGTTTGTTTGATATTAATAGGCTCTAGAACTACTGAACCGATTTCAATAATTATTTCACCTTTATAATGCTACATTATACCTGAGTGACATAGGCTTTGTTTCATCAATATCGGTGCAGTAGAAGCCAAGTTACGCCGGCGAAGCTGCGTGAAACTGCTAATAATTAATAATTAAGTGGATGAAGCGTTACCGAATTGTACTTAGTTCAATTTATATTTTGCCTTTTCCGCCTCTCCCCTGAGCGGGATATAAAGTATTCTATAACCTTCATTGGAACATGAAGTACCTTCCAAGAAAATTTCGTTACAATCAGTTCAGTATGTTCGACATGCATCGCGGTCACAGTCAGAATAAAAATGCTAAAACTGCGTTCTGATGTCTTTTTTATCTACATCTAGTTTTTGTTAATATATTCAAAGTGCAAATTCAATCTTCTACAGTTTTATTATGAATAGAAAAAATAATATGTTTCGGACGCCGAACGCCGCCCGCTGTTCTCCTAGTCTCTAGTCTACTCTCATAAATATTGAAAGCTAGTCTTAAATAAAAATGTTAATTAGACAAAACACTTTTTCTTTTTAAAATAAATGCAACGCATTTACTGTAAACATACATTTTAAAATATTTAATTTGCAATTTGGGCCTGGGGCCGTCGGAAAATTAATAAAAACTTCTTTCACAAGTAATGGACGACCTTGTCGATTTTCGCGACTATACTATCAATGTTAGTAGATAAACTTAGGCCAGAGGCTTAATATGATAACCTCGTATGGACATCGCACCACTTCCGCCTTTGACGTGTACAGGCGCTGCGTGCCGTTCATCAGGAAAACTAGTATCTTTTTACCCGCCCATCACAAAATAAACATACCCCTCCCTCATATACCCCGTGTTGGTCCGGCTCCTTTGTAGTATAGACCATCTGCCTTCCTGTGCCAGGCAGCTCGTAAAAGGCGAGCATAGGCTTGCCGTTACTAACACCGTGACATCTGACTAGGTGGTAGAGTTTCGCAACGATACGCCCGGATTGGTTCCACCGCCTTACCGATTCCTGCCGCCATAACGTCATGACGTGTTCCGGTTCGGAGGGTAAGGTAGCCGGTTAACTTACTATTGCTCGACGCCTAACATCCCGGCCTCTGGTTGGCAACGCACCATTACCACCTTTGGTGTCTCTAGGCGGCGGAAATTTCTTACCATCAGGAAATCCGTCTGCTTGTGTGCCTTCCAATGTTATAAAAAAAAACTCGATGGTAATTAAGAACAATAGATTGTTGGTGTCACTAGTGATATTACTTGTAAGTAGTGTAGTGTTTAAACTCGGTCAAGTACACCCTGTTATAGATACATTTAAATGTAAAATAATACCTTAAACTGGTCAAGGATCGTCGTTTCCGTTAAAGTTACGCTGGCGTCAGTCATAGGCCATAGCGCTACGGATGTTGCGAAATCACTAGAGTAATACTTACATTCGCAATTCTTTACGTTAGTAAAGTAAATACAAACTATACGAAGCATTTACTTATGATAACACGAGGTTATTTTGAGATGAACCAAAGCACAGAATAGGACCAGTATGTAAATATTTCTAAAATGAAAATACATATCTCGACCAAACATTTATGTCAGCTTTCAGAACACAAAAATTAAACGCATCGAAACCGGACCATACGTTCAAACATTATGATGCCATAGACACACACATATAGAGACAAACATTCCGCGTTTTCCGTTGGGGGTTAATTATTAAAACATTAATAGTTTAATAAGTTGATAGGTTCATACTTCACGGTATGTGTAACTAACACAGGCCTGTATCTAATGGTTTCCTCCTCACAAAACCAGTTAGCAATTAGAGCAGTCCTAAAGTTGTGATCTACGATAAAAATGATAAATAAATCCATGGCCGCAAATCCTCAAGTAAAATACTTTTCCTATTTTTCTTGACATTACCGCGTAACTTAAAATAGCGTCCAATTTTTTCAACCTCCTCGATGAAGCGAGACTTAAACGTACACACCTTTGAGGGCTAGAGTTCGATTCCCGACAAGGGCAGGCGTTTGTGTGATAAACATAGATGTCTTATTTATTTTATATATTAAATGTATTTCTATGGATTACGTAATGTAATTGACTAAAAAACATATTACAGCACATAGCTCGCTTACTTTGGGTTTATGTCAATTCGTATAATTTGTACGGATTTTTTTTTTATTTAATAACGCAAATTAGTACCTAACTGATGTAATATACATCTACCGTTGTGATTTATAATTTGTTTGATTAAAATTAAAACGTCGAACAGTGTACAATATTAAAATAATAATGCCTCTATTTTCTTTGGTCATCGCGCGTGAATGGATGGAACTATATCGTCAATTATTTTTATGCTATGTAAGATAATGTTTAAAAAGGTTCATATGAAAATAAATCCATATTCTTAGTTAAGACAGGACATCTGTGAAATCTGCTATATCCTATTTTTCGACATCGAGAAAGCGAACGTTTTTTCTAAGTTTCTTTTAATTTATGATAGCGTACTTCCGAGGTGGTCCTACCAAATCTAGGTCTTCTGATATAATCGAATGTAAGTCGAGAAAAATACTCAAGTTTTGATGTAACTAGACGATTGATATTGATAAATATTGAAATCCAAGTCGATTTTCTAAGTCGTAAATTATGCAGACCTAATTAAATAACCCTCAATAATTAACAACAAAACCAGTTGTAGTACATTGATGTGCAGCAACTTGTTGGGATAAATATCCTCCACTTTACTTATTCCTTTCGCCACTAGACAATGTCATGTTCCAGTCCGGAGGGTAGGGTAGCCGGTAGAATTGCACAATTTAATTTATACCCCCACCTCGCCTACGCGACGCACCAACAACATATGTAGCGTCATGCCATTAAGGTAGGGTCTGTGCGACACAGATTGATTACAATGATGCCGAAAAACCAAAATTTAGAACTTACTTGGTACGGTTATTAAGCCTCGATGTATGTCGCTATAGCACGGGACCATTTTGTTTGACGATCTGGATAGACATGTGGGTGAAACGTGTGTGAAGTTTGTGAAAGTGAAGAAGAAGAAGAAAACGAAGATAAAGCTAGATTTAATAGTTACGCTAAAACTATTATAATATTATAGCTTGGTGGTTAAGCTGTAATCTTTCTGATGTTAACACATAATGCTTCCCAAAATTTACATTACATATTTCTCTAGATGGATAGAGATTACACACCTGCTTAAAAATGCAGAATCATCGCTTTCGTCAAACAAAAATCTTTTATATTTAGGGATTCACAGGCAATTAATTCAAAACGGAACCTCATATATATACCTCATCCATTCCACCACATCGACGTGTCTCTCTGTCCGTCAGTCCGTAAGTAATGTAATGGTTAAAAAACCAGAAGTCTCCGCTTTTATGTACAACATTAAATAACATTTAGTAGTGCTACTTTTTCAAATTATTGTCTTCGTACTATCGCAATATAGGAAAGTCGTACGGCTAACGTATCCACCACTTTTTAAAACCAGTATAAAAATCGTAGTTTGTAACAATTTTTAAAATCAGGTCTGTGCATTTAATAAACTAAACCTTCGGAGACAACATGATGCCAAATAACATTAATGATGAATGGCGAAATCTGCCTAATATACATACATATCTTCACGCCAAGTCCCTTACGGGGTAGGCAGAGAGTATCGAGTGCCAGATCTCACGATCCTGACAAACCTGTCTGGCTTCCTTCATATTCATTACCCTTTCATACAAACACGCAGGTTTCGAAGCTCTTGACACCACCCTCGGATAACATCCGAGTGATCTGATCGTGAAATGTCAGCCTTGGTCTCCCCGGGTACCTACATCCATCCACATTCGCATTGTATATCTGCTTTGTCAATCTTTCATCTGTCAATCTTTATCTTTAATTATTCATCACACATATGCCTCCCTACTTCGTATTCTTTAATAATTTACCTATAGTAGTGATTCATTATTGTAATAAAATTTTACTCGATTAGGAGTAATAATGACGTTGGGCACTTATACTAATTTATTTTAGGTATACTTCTCCTAAAAAATTAAGAAAAATATTAAACTAAGTAAAATAAATACTTTCTAGCAAAAGATATTAAAAAAAAGTTTGTGTGTGTGTCAGCTACGACACAAGATTGGAGTTTACTCCTTACGAAATGTATCTTGCAGCACACATGTCTCCTACGGCAGATTTAGTTATCTTAATTCTTCTTAAATTAGTATCATCGCAGACATTAGAAATGTGATCCAAATAGTCAGTATTTTGATAGATAGCGACTCCTCGTGAACGGAGACTAAGAAGTATCGCGCAGGAGGAGATCCCGAGAATGAGATACGCTTTGTAATGTATTCCATCTCATTCTTTTAATCGTTCTCGTTCAATCCTACAGATATATATGTTTGTCTCTTTCTACGTAACGCCTCAACTTTTCGTGTTACACTTGATTTTACTCCTCACAAAGTTTCCGTAGGTACTGGGCCTTATAACTCAAATCGTTTCTTAAGGAGTAAACTCCAAAAATTCCATGTTTCAAAATGTGTCAATTCGCCTGTCATTTGTATTTTAATCGCGCCCAATCACAAATAATTATAAATACTTATGTACCGGCCAATCGTGACCAGCATTCTCTTGGTGTCGTACACGTCTGCAGTTTTCAAAATAAAGTAAGTAGATAAGTTTATTTCCGAAAATTGTAAGGAACTGCAGTATGTACCTACCTAACTCGTGCTTCGAAAATTCATTTTTACTAGTGGTCGAATTTCGACCATAGTACATTTTAATATATTTTTAATCTTCATTTCTTAAGACTAACTACTAAACTTTATGAATAGTTAGTGCGCCATCTGTGATCTTTTATCGTTATCATCAATATATTTATTTGTGTGTGTCAAATGCATGGTAGTGTGGGTAATGTTTTATTTATTGATTTAATGTACTTTATAAGCATTATTATTGAAAAATATTAGGGTTCTGCACTTCTCCTACTCATAAACTATAAGTGTGCCAAATTTTATACTGCCGTGTCCGCGCAATTTTCGAAAAAAGGTGTCCAAAGTTTTGGCAACACGTATCAATACATAGATTATTACAATATAGTTTTTTATGCCCGTGACCCGGCCATATAAGCTATTAACAAATAATATATAAATGCTAATTAATTATTACCAAGGTATTCCTCCAGTGACAACATCAGACATTTAATAAAAACAGATGTGAGTTTCATCAGCATATCTGTGAAGAAATCGCAGGCGGAATGAAAAGAGATTTTACTGAGCTGTGATTGGTCAGTTGTTCGCCGTGAGAATATGTGCTATGATAATATCGTTTATACCTACTTATTCTGTACCCGTGTCTATGACTGTTACATCCTTGTAAGTATAGCAATGCATAGTAAGGTTTTCTATATGTACTGTGTATATTTTATAAAATATTATTTTTAAAATTATTAGCCATAATCGTCTGCGAACACTTGTTCAAAGAGTTGTCTTTCCCTCTCAACAATATTTGGTTCGACGAGATACAAATAGCTGTTATTGGAATTTAAAAAAAAGCAAAATAACATGTAACTTCAGCATTTTTAAAAATATTATGAATAATTAAAGTGCAGAAAATCTCCAAAAAAGTTCTCCTATCGCTGGATTATTCCTTTCACCAGTGCTCGCCATTATCGCGTTTCGTACTGTAGAGTTCTAATACTAGAGAGTTTTAGTGCAATAAACAATTAAATTTATATAAATAAATAAAATAAAAATGTAAACAGGAAATTAAAGAAAATATTATTGCTAAGCATCAGGTGGGTCCGTTAGCTCGCTCTCCAACTCACCATAAGACGTATAATAAAAAAAACTTAACGCTACAATTATAAGCCTCTTTTATGGATAAAGAGGTGAACGGACTGGAACAAAACAATGGTGAGAACTGGCTTGAAGGTGGAAAAAAAGATAATTCTGCCGAGTAGCCTGGACTCATCACACTTAGTCTGAAGGCTGAATTAGTGGAGTACTGAAGTAAGTACCAAAAATAATTAAAAAATATGTCCACTGGCGGGCAAGGGGGTCGTCACATCCTTATGCCACTTGATAATAAGAGTGATCCAAAATAAATACTCAAGGCCTAGCATGCTATGTTATTTAAGTAGAATACAAGATGTGCTTTCGCTGCGGCCCACTTCCCAAGTGTGCCACGAAACATGTAGGTACTACCCACGTATGAACTTGTTTACTCTATACACAGCTACGTGACGGTCGGGTGTTCATTACCGGAAGCAGAAGCGGATTAAATGTAAAAAGCGCCATAGGCAAACACCTTTTTGGCGCCCCTCTATAAGAGATAACTAGGTAGACCAGGACACTTGTACTTAGGCATGAATGAAATAATATGTGATAAGAGTGAAGAAAGCAAAGACAGAAGGAACAGAAGGACAGAACCAGATCTGACTCTGTACCTATGTGTTTTGACATAAACATTTACTTCTATTTTTTTTTGTTCCAAAATATCTGCTCGCGCCTCTTAGTAATATCGCGCCCCTAGGCACGTCCTACTTTGCCTAAGGGATAATACGCCTCTGACCGGAAGAAAACTACGCCAACAACAATATACAGGTTCCTTCTTAATTAAATCTGAAAACATTGCATAGGAAATAATTAATGCTAAAACAAAGTAATTAATTACTCATACACAAATTTCTTATGCGTGTAATGACTTGTTTTGAAATAAAGTAGCCCATATTTGTTTTGAAATAAAAAAACCTGCAAAACTTTCACATTCATAACATTAGTATGGTTGGGTTTTAAAATAACGTCCGTAGGCCAGCATTGGGGGTGACCTTCAAAGGTTTCTTCACATTTTGGAGTTCAAGTTATGAAAACTTGATGGTTCATCTTACTGACAATTTCATATCTGTAATTTTTAATCTGCAGAACGTTTCACCTAAATACATTTACTGACATTCTGTAAAGTATATCATGTTATCTAACAAAAAAGAATAACTAAACCTCCCTCGGAACATAGAGTAGGTATACACTAGTCTGAAAAATCCGATTAAGCCAAATTTGACATGCAAGGTTCAGCATGAATCGCGGCCGGAAGCAGATAGATATATAAATTCTAAAAATGCTCAAATTGTTTTCTGCTATAAAAAAGTTTAAAATCATATGTTTTCTTGTGTCAGTCTCTATTTGCCTAGGCAAATATATACCAAATAACACAAAAAACAGAAAACAGGACCCTAGTAGTTTCGTCTGGATATGTCGAATCTATTTTATTCTCTACATTCTGTAAGACACTTTATTGCCAAACTAGTAACTACTGCAGTACCACTTAGTTGAAATTTAGCATGAAATTTTATTCTATGAAAAGCTTTATAATTTTGCAAAGAATGGGCAAAATAGTATGCAGCCTGGGCGGCCCGCGGCCAAACTTGATTATGTTGTTTTTTTATGTAGTTTGGTCCTATAATTATTTTGTAGAAGTTTTGTTGCCGCGACGCACTTATAAATAAAGTACATTTTTGTTTTTGAGCACTTTTAATAGCTTAACAACATATTCTGACTCATATTCGGAGCTTAAATGATGAAAAGTAAAATTCAAATCTAGATAGTACCACTTATTATAATATAATGCATATAAATAACGACATTATTAATAAACCGAATAATCGGTAGTATTACGGTGTAATACAAAAGACTATGTATTACATTTCTAGTGGTCATGCTCTATGATAGTACTAAATGATAGTAGTAAACCAAACTGAAGAGATAAGATTACCAGCAGATCTGCTGGTAATCTTATTCTTGCCCAGCCTAAATACCATACTACGCACATAACATGAGCGCAACATCCTATTGTGCGCCTTCCACTTACGGCCAATGTTAATAATGTATCTCAATCTAATGGATTTCAAGCAATCACGATAGCTGCGTATCCGCCGGCCTATCCCATACCTAATTGCCATATTTATCCAGTTCACAGATATGTTATTGGCAAGCTATAACATAAAAATGGATCAAAATATCAATCTTGGACAGCGAGTTTTGGATTAGGATTGATTATTAATATTGGCCGTTAGACATGAACAATAATAATGAGCGATAGCTTCTCTAGCGTCTATTTGTCGATCAATTTAAATGTAGGAATATTAAATCCTGGACCTTACGTGTCTAGATTGTATTCGAACACGTAACAATAAATGTCTTGCTCTTCTATATATTCACTCAGATGACTTATCTGTTGCTCACGATACACTTCAATATTATATAAGCCCTGTCTTAATTTCTCAGCATAATAACTACGAGCTAACTTGACTTAATACGTACCCAGAACGAAAAGGATAAGATCATCTTCTGACAGATTTGGAAAAGCGTCGAAAAAAGGCTGATCGCTGGTGATACTTTGGAATGTTGCTCTTTGTCTATTCATATTGTTACGATCAACAAAGTCCGCTAGCTGATTGGGTCTATTCATGTGATCATTTATAATATCGACAAATGCGGTTGCATGGACAATATCACGGACAAGTTTGTGGAAAGCGTTAATGAGAGACGCAGCTATTTTGAAATCATGGAATATCTGATTTAGTGCCCGGCGCTTGCTTTGGTTACAATGCAAATGCCATGAACCTGTTTTGTGTTCATGGCATTGCAATCGTTTTCAGATGATGCGGCCCTTTATTAAAACGCATTACACACACAAAATAATTGTTATTATTTTCTATGAAATTCCATTATATACATGTAAATATATTTTTTCCTAAATGGATTGCAGCTAAACGTTCTTAGTAAAAGTTGTTCCTAGTTATCATTACTTTCATTTGACACTACTTTCATTAATGGCCGCCGACCGCTCAGAAGTGCCCATTCTCCTTTGTAAATTACCATAATATCAAAATTAAAAAAAAATTTACATTTAAAAAAATGTTTTTTTAATTTTTCCTTTTTGATACCTTTTACTTCTAGCATATCAATAACAATTTTTCTTAAAGCCTCTGTCTCATAATTTCTTCTTATTACACGCTTTTTATTAGCTTCACTTGTATGTTTGTATGTATGTATGTTTGTATGTATGTATGTAACTCACACCCGTTTTTCTCCCACTTCCCGCGAACCGATTTCATTCAAACTTTGTACACTTATTAAGAACTGGTGCCAATAGAGTAATATAGTAAGTTTATCCCATTATCCTAATCAGGAGCGCCAGGATTTAACAATTTCCTTACGTATCCTCTACGTAAGGGCTAACAGCTTATGACTGTTATAACATTCTGTTACTGTTAGTTCGTTCGTTAGCATTTTATAGTTTTTAGTTTGATGTGCTTGAAAAGCGTGTTTTTTAGTTTTTTTAATCTATATTTTATTTTTGTCAGTAGTCTTCCCTTTTCCGGTACTACTTCTTGAGCTTGAGCTACAGTTTTTTCCAAAGCCCACTTCCTGTCTCTATCTGTTTTTCTCGAAGGTTTTAGTATGATATCAGTAATTGATTTAAATATTTCTTAATCTGTTGCATTCATGAATTGTTGATTCCTGAGCTTTAATCGTTCCAAACGCGACATTAACTAGATGTAAACCGCCCAGACTTGAAACTCTCGAAAGTGCCGCGTAAGCTTGACCGGATGTGAACACTGCAGGACCTATATCCATCAGCATATTTGCGAGAATTATGCCCGATTTCACCAAGAGCCCCTATACTTTAGGGGACCTTTTAACGTTACTTATGGGACTGTTTCCATATAAAACGGTCCCCTAAAATACGTTAAAAGTCCCCTAAAACATAGGGGCTCTTGGTGAAATCGGGCATTAGACTTGGACCCAAACTTTCGTGTATACTTATAATGGGAAATCGTTCGCTGCGAACATTTGATTTGTTATACTTAGAGAGATTTTATTATAATTAGTGTTCTTTCTTTCATGGTAACTGGTAACTTCCATCTATTTAGTCTGTTTATTTGCAAGTTTTGTCGTCATGGGCTGAACACAGGGTGTGTTCCCCCCATAACGAGATGGCTCATATATTATCCAGGTACCCATCTACAACTATTATTACATTCTTTTAAGGGTAAAATGATTCAAATGTAACTTTGTAGTCCTGTACATTTTTATGGGATGATGGAGTTGACGTATTTAGAAAACTAGATAGATATCTTTATACATATATATAATTCTTGTGTTCGTGTGTTTGTCACTAAACTCCTTCTAGAAGACTTGACCGATGTTGATGAAACTTTTTGTGTGTGTTCAAGGGAATTCGAGAATGGTTTAGATTCACAATTTGGTCGACTGGAAAATGTTTTTTTAATATTTTAATAATAAGTAGTTGTTGATTTTGGAATGTTTCACACCTGATCTGAGAGACTGCAACTACTGTCGAAGTATTAATGTCAAGCGATACGAAGTTTGCTGGGTCAGCTAGTAATATATAGAACTAGAAATGTTTTAGGTTCAGTTGTCGGACTTGACTGCATGAGGTTCTGGATTCGATTCCTGGGTCGGGCAACAAAAAGAAAATTGGGTTTTTCAAATTTTCTAATAAAAAGAAGGTTGCTCGGAATTGGATATGTGCCGGTTCGCAAAAGGCTTGCCACCTATCTCAATGTGAGACCTAGTATCTTCGGCTAGTCGTGGGTGCCCTGGTTGTGGCTCTGTCTACGTCTTCGGGGATATGGGCGTGAAGATACTTTACTTTATATTCTAAATTTGAAGGTTCTATGTTTGCTAGAAGTGCCTTGTACTTTTGAAGATAGATCAGTGAGTGACAAAATTAAGAAAGTTTGATAAGTTACAAACAACATAAATTGCAAATAATGATTTAAATAAGAAAGTTCGTTTAACTGTTTGTTTCATTATAAATATTTCTTCCACGTCACAGTTATGAAGCTGGACTGTGACGCAGGCTACTTTTTGTCACAATAAATAAACGGTTTCCAGAGGGAGGAGAATTTAACAACTTTAACAAGCAGGCGTAGAAGCGAGAAACATGTAGTGAAATATATTTCGAACAGTAAGTATGACTTTAAAGTAGGTAGTTTTTCGCAAGCCTTAAGACTAGTTTTGTTGGCAATTAAAACCGGTAATGTGCAAAGCATGTGTTAATAAGAATTTTATGGGAACGATCACCATAAATTTCGTGTTATAGGTATGTCCTCGAACAGAAGGTAAGTACATAAGGTAGGTACACACGGCGCGCAACACCAGCCGATTATATTAGAATAGTTGTCACGTACAGTATAACGACAAATACGTGCTTAATAAAGTTTTCAATTTCCTTGTAAAGTTTTAAATAGATTCAATGGTAGTCACATTTGTAGGGTTTCGCAGAAAATTGGCAATAAACGGAACATTTTTAGATTCGTCAGGTTAGTCTTTCGGTCCGTCCATATATCACAGCTACGCTAAAGCAGATTGTAATACGTAATTTTGTGAATTATTCATAAAATACGTCATTGTGAATCATTTACACAATAATGTAAGCGCAGTAAAACTGTAAAACCCGACCCTAGTGTGGTACATGATTACTAATATTTTTTAGTACAATCGAACATAAAAATAGAAAAATCACTTATGATTCAGCTACTCTAAAAACTCTCCAAAATATGACAGCAAAAATGTACTCAAATGTGACGTCACGATGGAGGACTTTGTACGCACCACAGAGGAATTTAGTCCGATAGCTATATTGAGAGTTGCGTTTACGGATTTGATATCATAATAAATTTTGCTTTAAACTGAATGTTTTTTAATTGGCATTTTTTTTTAAATAACTTCGGACATTAAAAAATTATAACTATTATTTAGAGTTACACTTTATTTACTAGGTGCGTTATTTTAATAAATTAAGTATCAGCAATTTACTCTATTTTTCCTTACCTACCACTTCGCGATTATTTAATTATTTTCTCGAAAGTGAGCTGTTGATCAGCTGACGGTCCCACATACATTGTATCGTCATCCCACCACCGGATGTAGGATTGTACTCAATAGCGCACAGTTTACCGTTACAAGCACATCACTGTTGGGTGTGAGTTTACAAAGTCTACAACCAGCTTAAAGATATTTCAATGCACATTCCGGGTTTAAAGCTGTTGAGGTTAATTGAACAAGTAAGTACCATACCTACCAAGTTTAAACTAAGTAGTTTTAGTTAATTACATCGGAAGGAAAACAAGCCGACGGATTTTCTGATGGCAAGAAATTCTCACGGAGAGACACCAAAGGCCGGGATGTTCGACCTCGAGCAAAAGTAAGTGCATTATTTGAGAATAAAGTGTCTGTAACATAGGTACGGACCAAAAGTCATGTCAAATTTTTTGGCACTCTAGAACCATAAATATAATTAAACATAAATGTTATTAATAAATATGAATCAAAACACATAAATTTCCCACTGTTGGTCCGGGCTCCGTTGCAAAATAGACAACACAGATATAGACCATTTGTTTCTATCATTAAGGCAGCTCGTAAAAAGCATAGGCTTACCGTCATTAACACCGTGACATCTGACTAGGTGGTAGAGTTTCGCAACGACTCGCCCGGATTGCCTACTGCCTTACCTATTCCTGCCGCCATAAAGTCAGCGGTTGTCGTTAACGTGTTCCGGTTCAGAGGGTAAGCTAGCCGGTAAAGTTAATTGTGTTCAAGGCCTGTAATCCCGGCCTAAGGTTGGCAACGAACCATTTCCATCTATGGTGTTTCAAGGCGGTGTGAATTTCTCACCATCGGGAAATCCGTCTTCTTGTTTGCCTTCCAATATCATAAAAAAATGCAACTCATCCAGTTTGTATTTGTCCACAAGAATCACAGCAGGCCTACAAAGGTCGCACTATATTTGTACAAAGTTTTAGCTGTCGTGCTAAACTGGTCGCGGGACGGTAATGACCAACGCAAGCATGACGATGCCTTTTGCCATTGTCAGAATGTTTAGCACTGTAACGCGAATGTTGAGTACCAATCATGTTATGCAATTGTCATGACATCTGCTCAGGGTCTGGTACAGATAACTTTGTGATCACCACTAAACTCTGCTGCATGTACAATAAAATCGCATTTTTGTGATGGCAATGTGCCAATTGTTATATTAAAATAAAACAGCTCAGGTATAATCTCCAGGTCCAGTGGGTTACTCTTGCATATCGATATCTTGCAATTTAAAAATTGGAATCAGATACATCATTCAAGGTGTTCTTAAACACAATACTAGCGAATTATTAACATAAACCTAGGTAAGAACGAAAAATAAATTATTTTAAAGAATTAGTTGAACTTTTTGGAACTAAATGTTAATAATCCGATCCGATTCTGTTCAAAAATAAGCATGCAACAAACAACAATAACAATAGTCAAGGAAATATAGGCACGTTTATCACTAGCACCGCGACAATGACTACGAAGTAGTTACAAATTGCAATATTCATATTTTTAAACAAAGAAACCCTTGTACTGTTTTACGTACCACTTATAATTTATTACTTTGTAAATAGCCTACCGGTTTCGCTTATACAGCTGCAATATCATCAGCAAGTTGCAATCGCTCAAATGGATTTGCACCATCTCTAGTGCCAACGCTTGTCAATTTGTTGTTCTATTTTAGAGGATAGATTCACTGTATATCGTATTCTCCACTAATTTACACATTTGAGTTGCTGTCTTTATAAGCAATACTTACCATCAGGAAATTCGTCTGCTTGTTAGGCTAAAGCAAGGAAATGAACCCTGCATGAGAGGTCAGGTCAGGTCTTTCTCTGTTTATTTCACTCGATCATCAAAATGTTTTTCCATACACTCGCTCGTGTATTAATTCACATAATTTAAGGGTTTAGTTTGAGAATGGTTTAACTAACGAATACGTGATTTGACGCAAATACATGTTAAACATTGGGAGCATTATTTTC
>NJDD01001941.1:87755-110844 GCA_002245505.1 Calephelis nemesis
AATTTTGTAACAACTTCAACACGCATATTCCGCAATTAAATATATTTTCTTTCTTTCTTTCTTTCTTTCTTTAAGAGATAAACATATACCATGGCGATCTTTTTTGTAGAACTTTTTAAGATAAATAATACTTAGTACATTATTTTGATCTATCTCGTAGAGTTCAGCCAGCGTTTGCAATGCAAGCGCAAAAAATATGTTTACTTACGACTTCGCATTAAAAATCTTGAAATTATCAGTGGTTCTCTAATATATGAAGCATGTTATTATACATATAAACCTTCCTCTTGGATCACTCTACCTATTTAAAAAAACCGCATCAAAATCCGTTGCGTAGTTTTAAAGATATAAGCATACATACATACAGACAGACGCGGAAAGCGACTTTGCTTTATACTATGTTTAGATACCTTTAAACGAGCAATTCTTGTATATATATAATTGGAATCTCGGAATCGGCTCCAACGATTTTCATGAAATTTAGTATATAGAGGGTTTCGGGGGCGATAAATCGATCTAGCTAGGAATCATTTTTAGAAAATGTCATATTCGTGTTTTATTGTTGTTGTTAAGTAACGAAGTCCGTTGTAAAGTAACGAAGTCAATGATTGTTTGCTTTGAGGTTAGACTTTTTAAATTTTCGTACTTAAATATAATTTCCAAAAAACACAATTTATAAAAAAACAAAAAAAAATACCGAGCATAACTCGGTCATCCAGGTAGGTACTGTAGATTTATAGCCGCTATACTGTAATGTTATTCTGGTGTACTAGGTACTTGTATAATAGGTATCATCGCTATTACATGAAGCGTTACGTCATAATATATCAGTAGTGGCTAGGTCTCAGTTACGTTCTCGGATAATAAAGACGAACGTGGGTAAGCATAAGTTGACGCATTATGACAAAAGTATTTAATGGGTCATGTTGTACGTCATGAAAACTAATAAAATGCTTAAGATATAATTTAATGTTTTGTAATCATTTTTGGAAAACCTTCAACAACATTAACGATAATTTGTTTCAGGGGTATTTCCGACGGAAATATTTACTTATGTGTAGGTCAAAGTGGAGAACTATCCAATTTTCAGAAATTACGAAATTGCTCCGTGATGGTTTGAAATTTAACTCATTTTAAAAAAATATTTATAAAAATTCTTAATTTCAACATTTTGATTAAATTAAACCCAAGTACATATTTAAAGTTCATATAAATAGAAATGTGAAGTCGTTTTCTTGACTAAATAGAATTAAAGTCATCTCGTAGAAATTTCTACCGGAATTACTCCAATGGGGGGTACATTTAGTGCTTACTTTTTAGTAAAACTGAAACTGAAACCGTAAAAAACCTACTATAGCGACAAACACCCGAACGTAATACATTATATTCCGGCTGCTATAACGTCAGCACTCCTCACTCTCGCTTTCCATGCCACATAGTAAGGAACGTAGTAAGTAGACGGTGCGTAACTAGTACCTAAGAAAGGTAGTTTATACATGATATATATAAACTGTATTGCACTTTGATACTAAAAAATAAATTAATTTATTACAGTTGTACAAACAACATCTAACACAAATAAATATAAGGATGCAACACGTACCAAAGAGCGCACCAGTGATTTGGAGATAGTTCCAAATATCGGTCATACTAAGGTTACATTCTGAGGTATTGGAGGGAACTACGCTGCGTGACCACAGAGTGAGCAGTGAGCGTAGCAAACGCTGCTAGGTCACGGGCAAGTAACGGTTCCCGCGGAGTACGAAGCGATTCAGATTTCCTGGATTTAATTTTGTTTATTGTCTTGTCCTCACTATGAATGCTGTTGTTTTCTAGTTAGAACCTTATCCTAACAATTACTGACACAGCAAAAAGCATATTAAGCAAAATTGGTGTATACATATTACTTTCGTTCGTGATGCGATGGCCAAGAGAAACAAGGATTAATTATTATATTATATAAGAAGAAAACGGACTCGTTTAATTTTTGTCACTATAAAACTAGGTAATATAATAACCGTGCTTTCTTTTTCTAATCCATAACTAGATGATGTGGAAGGGGTTAATGGCTGCTGGCGCCGTCGCGTGGATTGGGGTCTCGAAAGAAAGTTTTACGTGTTAGGTATTAAGAGTAAAAGTTACCTGGGCGGTACAGGACGGTGTAGGACATGCAACATAAAAAAAAATATTTTGGTATACTTGATGCCAAAACTTTGGACCCTTTTTACGAAAATTGCGCGGACGCAGGAGCATAAAATTTGGCATACTTGTAGTTTATGCATAGAAGAAGTGCAGAACGCTAATATTTTTCAATAATAATGCTTATGAAGTACATTAAATCAGTAAATAAAACATTACCCGCACTACCATGCATTTGACACACACAAACAAATATATTGATGATAACCACTTGACAGTCCGTGGTCACTGCAGTGCCAATTTTTTTTTACGCAGAACTGTTAGTCGCACTACAGTGCCACAACCTCAAAGCGTTTGTAAAAACTTGTAACATAAGGACATAATTTGCTTACTTTGGGGTTAGATTCAACTCGTGTAACTTGTCGAGAAATATATATTTTTATTTAAATACCCAACTCTTCACGAGAGTCACTTTGTCACTGCGGTGATTATTATTTACTCAAATGAAATAAATGTAGCTAGGAAGACATAAAAATAACTAAGTTAATAAAAACCGACTTCAAAACTAAAACTAAAAAAACTAAAACCAAAAAGTAAAAAATAAAAAAGATTTAATATTAATTACATACTATCTATTATTTATATGTGCTATTTACTGGTATGTTTGGAGTCGATACCAAGCTAATTTAATACTAACTTATAATAGATATAATTTTAGTTTAAGGCTTGGCATCGAATTCAAACCTATCAGAAAATAGCACATATAAATAATAGATAGTGTGTAATTAATATTAAATTTTTATTATTTTTTAATTTTTAGTTTTAGTTTTGGAGTCGGTTTTTACTAACGTAGTTATTTTTATTTAATACTTTTATTGCTGATATGACTTACTTTAATAAAAATAAACATCGGGATAGGTAAAAATAGTTGAAAAATGCTCATGAAATAAAATCTAATGGGCCTACCTAAATCAAATTTTATGGGACCATTTCGAAACTATTCCGCATTAAACAAAAAAAATTGTAATATAATGGAAATATATAAATCGGTTCAGAAACCTTGGAGAAATCGGTGTACATACACAAAAAATGTACCGGTCGAATTGAGAACCTCCTCGTTTTTTTTTGAACTCGGTTAAATATTAGAAAACAGATCTTAGGTATATGTACTTCTCCTACGAATTACCAGCTTTCACTGTGTGTCTCGGCTCATTGTTAAGGGTAGTTGACGGATATACGAAAAAAAAAACGTTAATTGAAGATACCAAAAGTGCTAATGGTGCGTTGCTAATCTGTGCCTAGTTTCTTGAGCATCTTAAGTAATCAGAATTACTGACTACATCACCCCTTTAAACCAGAACTTGACAATGATAAGCACTGATGTACTTAATAGGTATATCTTGAGCATTTATTCAACCTAAAATAAAACCAGATATGGCCAAAACATGGCTAATTTTGGCAACACAGCTGTAGATCAGTACAAAATTTTGCAACGTTTGTGGCGACTCTTACAAAATCTATGGAAGAGTTGCGAAATTTTTCAATTTGTTTGGAAACAGGATTTCGTAAAGGAATTTTACTGTGATTGGTGTGGCGGGCCTTTTACTCGCTGACTGCATTCGATAAAGTGAGATCAGAGAGAGGCAGAGAGAGTCGTAAGGAACGAAAGGCAGGTGACAGATTGACAAAATGGACACAATGCGAATATGGATGGCCCATGGACCTATAACCAGATAGGACACCTGGTATTCGATACTCTCTGCCTACCTCTCAACTGCCTACACACAAGATAAGTGTGTGTTTGTTAATGGTTTCTGGTGGATGCTATTTTGAATTTTGATTAGATACTTCACTACACTGACATTGTCAAGAATAAGACTTTTAAATTGTCCAAAGTAATGAACTTCAATATGTACCGAGGTATGTACTGGTAAATAAATGATCCCATTTTGGGCTGCGCAAAATTTTAATAGGTAATAACAAAACCTGTGTTTCCATTTTTGTAAACAACTTCAAATCGTACTACGGTTAGATTTCTCTTCATTAAAAAGTTGCATGTCACAGTGAAAGTTAAATTTATTCATTCCATATACTCGTAAACAGAAACGGATTCCGTTTTTTTATGTTAAAAAATGTTTGCGGTCCCACCGCGAGAGAACCGCTTGATTCCCGAAAAGTGGAAACTTTGCCGTCTTTTGAATAAATATGAATTAAGGTACCTACTCCAAGGCCGCTAGTATGGTCATAGTGTTTCACTGCGATACAGAAATGTCAGAATCAGAATTATCTTTATTCACTTGAACCATACAAGTGGTATTTGTGCGCGTCGACATTTTTTTAAACTACCACCGGATCGGAACGCAGCCACACACTGAGAAGATCCGGCGAAAGAAACTCAGCGGGCTTGTCTTTTTTCAATAATAATAATTACAATATAAACTAGATTAAAAATATAAATTACAATCTTACTTTAACTTAAATAAAAGGTACAACAAATCACATTACAAATTGCAGTGGGAGATTGAAACCTCTATCACCAAGCATGTTCATCTTCCAAATACTCTGAGACCGTATAATAGCCTTTTTGACATAATTTTGTTTTGATACATTTTTTTAACTTACTTTACTCTTACTTTTGTATATGTTTATTAACAAGACTGATAGAGATTGGTCATATCCGATGATCATAAGGTAGGTACATTTTATAACCACACGGTTGAAACATGGTAGACAGACCGTAATTGTTAATGAATGTGTAGGTACCTACTTAGTACCTACATGTTGAGTAAAATTACTTAACTTTGGTGGAGATTTGCTTAACTCATAATTTCCGTGAACATGCACGTAAGCGAAATATTTATGACGAAATAATTTCATTGTCGCCATTTCATTTCTCGATGTCGCCAAATCACACGCTATGCATTCTCTTAAGCATTACTGATAATGACTGAATATTCTATTTACAAATAATTTAAGCCTCATTTTGCGACATCGGGTAAGTCTATTTAATATTAGTCTTCAGCAAAGGCAAATGCTAACACTGAAGCCAAAATGTAAAAAAAACTGTGGAAATATAGGCTTCAGAAACTCATTAACACACGCATCAAAATTCAGTCAATATGATTTATCTAATATTTAATTAAAGTATTTTCACGCCCATATCTCCTAAGAGGTAGGCAGAGGCACAACCAGGGCACCCACGTCTAGCCGAAGATACTAAGTCTCACAATGTGATAGGTGGCAAGCCTATCGCCAACCGTGCACATATCCTATCCTGAGCAAAGTTTTTTTGTATTAGAAACTTGGAAAAACCCAAATTTCCTTTTGTTGTCCGACCCGTTATTCGAACCGGGACCTCATGCAGTCAAGTTCAAAAACTGAGCCGCTAGGCCACAGCTAAATTAGCAATAATTAGCTAAAGGTATGATTGTATAGCAGCATTAACATCAGACGAAGGAAATAATTGTTCAATTCATGAAAAAAAACCGGTACTTTTTTTATGTATTATATGTGAACGTTCAGCGAACAAGCACGCGGGCCTATAAGAGACAACCGTGGCGGGTAGACACCACAGACGTGCGTCGCTGTTCAGTGGCCGGGATTTAGGTCAAATGTGCAGGTCTACTTGCTACACTATCCTCCGGACTAGAACATAACAGAGTCCTTATGGAATAGGTAGGGCGGATCCCCACACGGGCAGTGGTCTTTTGGGTAATTATTTATTTAACCTACGCTCGCCTCTTACGAACTGCCTGTCAGAGAAGCAGGCGGTCTATTCTACTTAAACCATAATATCGCAAACCCGAATAGACACGGGGAAAAATAAATTTAAAATGACAGCAAAAAGAATATGGACTAAGAGGTTTGGTACCAAACTGAACCTTATTAATTAGGTATTGATTACAGAATTTATTCAAAACACGATAATTCCAGGTGTTGAAGATTAGAGTACCTACTTTTAACGGTCAATGTATTAACAATTTACCTTTCTACGTTAAGACTTATGAGATAATGTCAGGGACACTTTAATTTGGCAATCAGGGAGTTTTGTACTATTCTTTTTCATAAATTATTACAAAGTTTTGCAAATCTCGAAAAGTTACAACAAAGAGTTAGTCCAGAGCTTCCCAAACTTATTTGTACTGTGACGCCCCTAGGACGTGCTATTTTTTAACGACGCCCTTTAACCCATTCAGTGTCAGGGGGAGGTGGCTACTCCGGATCAAATACATTTATAGCACAAGCTCTATTTTTAAGACTCCTCTTCACCCAGCCCGCACCCCTCCCCATGGACCAAATTAAGACCAGTTATAATAAGCACAAGTCTAGTAACTAGTTTCTAGTCTCGGATAACTCACTCGACTCGGTCACATTGACACGCGACGCCCCTGAGACAGTGCCACGACTCCCCAGGGCGTCGGGACGCACAGTTTGGGAAGCCCTGAGTTAGTCTTTTAAAGTTAATCTTTCCGTAAATTACAGAAGCATCTCCCGTTAATGAAATTAGCAGTAATTGATTAGACAGGTAGGTAGGTATGTATTTATGGATACACTCCGTCTGTGCGAAACCTGTCTGTGTGTGCAACGTGCTTCATTTATGGGATTACAAAGATGTCTAATCTTGTAACATTTAAATAAGTATATTTTATATGTAATACCACTACACATACAATTATTCCCTTTTTAGCTTGGTATGACGCTACAAAATATTTTTAATAAAAGTAATCTTAATCGACAAATGAGATAAGATAATATTATACCTATTTTAAACATAATAAAAAAAACGCTTTAGCTTTAAAGGTTCTACTAGTGAAATATTTAAAAAATGCGCAACTGCAATATGTACTTAGTTATATAGTTAAATTCAAAATACTTTTTCAAATAAAAATATTTACCACATTAATACCACTATTTGTAATTTGTTTTTTCTGAAGATCAAGAAAACGTTTGACATAAGTCAAAAGCTCCAAGAAAGCCTTAACTTTCCAAAAAACTGTTTACTGTCGATTAAACTGCGATAAAAATTTGCTTCTATTAATTTAATGTCTATCTTCATTTAAAATTTCGCAAAATTTAATTAATTTTTTTGAAAAAATGCAAATTGTACTTACACACCAACAACACCAGGTAGCTCTCCAAAAAAGTCCTTCCGGACTTCTGACTTATATTTCACAAGGCACGGCATCGCCGGCCTGAAGGGTGTAGGTCCTTCCCGTCTGTACATCCTTTCAATTTCATCAGCATCAAACACAAAAAGTAAATCCGGTCTGCCAATAAGACCACCTAATCTCACGATCCGTCCATATTTTTCCAAAAACAATTTTGTAACTTTCGCGAATTCCGAAATATCAAATTGCCCGATTATAGGGACCATACGCCATGTATTTCCAAGTATAGGGATAGGTTTAGGACCAGGAACCTCTGAATAGGGTTTTGCGTTAGAAAATATTTCTTCATTTAGGGCGGCTGCGGGGGCTACTTGGGACTGCTGTCGCCTGGTAAAGGGGCATCCGGTGCTCGCTTGTCGTGAATTTAAAACAGCGAACGGACGCTTGTATACAAAAGAAAGCGAACGACCCATGGCGGTAAAGGCCGCATCGACGACTGCGTTGTGATCTGTGCGATTGCTTGCGGACTGGCAGAATGTAGGTGTGTCTCTCTGTGAGATATACAGTTGCCAGACCTTGAAGCTTTATTTTCGTATCAACATAGTCTATCATTGTACGTGTTTCGTAGTATAAGCACCGTCATCATGACTATAACCTACATCACACACAAAATGTTCTGCCCTGTGTGGGGGCCACCTTTTTTATTTAGATAAGACTTCATTCAATACAATTTGACTATAAGCCGAGCTAGCGACTTTTTTTAGATAATTGTCACCATTTTTATTTAAGTAGATACAGAATATGATTTTTGGTATGAGCATCTGACAGCTCTGTCTGGCTAATGGTAAGATTAGGTATGCCCAATTAAAGCCTATTAAAGTCTTATGTATTCTTGCCACCAAAACCTTCCTGCTCCTCATTTCCATGTTCAAGTAAGGACTCAAGCGCAACTGGTTATTTAGCTTAGTCTGCTGTCCTAACCTGAAGTTTGCAACGCACTATTAACGTCTTCAGTGTGTAGTGACGAACAATATTTTTTACTATTGAGAACAATACTGCGTATTTGTCTACCTATATTGGACAATGCTACCAACTTGGAACCTAATACAGATATAGAAAATGTCGTACATGTACGATATTTGCCGTACGTCTGGCAACGCTGACGAGATACTCTAGAGATTTACCGTTGCGTTCAGCTTTGGCATTGCATTCATGGACGCAATTAACGCCGTTCTCTTTTTTAATTTCACTGTTACACTCACGCCATCTTGCGGATCGTTTCAATGTACTTAGGTAAAAGTAGCTAAAGTTCACCTATTCGCGTCCCCCGTCCAGTTTATGTCCATTTCGAGGAAACCGTTTAAAAAACTCGTAAATACAAGTGTACCAACAACGTAGGGAAACAAACAGCCTACAATACAATCACAAACACACACAAAAGGACCGTCCACATAACTTTTTCTATTAAAAAAAAATAGTCTTAGCTAAGCAAAAAAGTGTGTAAATACTTATCTATAATTTTAGTAAAAAAAATAGTAAACCGGCGCGCATTTAATACATATGTTTTTAATGTTTTAAGTTTAATTAAAGATTGTAGGTCTATTTGTTCCTAGACCTTGAATATAAATAAAAAAATAATGATGATTTTGATTGTTTATTGCATTTTAAAAATTTAAAATGGTGAGGACGTGAACTGGCACATCAATTATATGAATCAGTCCGTTTGTGTCTACAGTAAACGCGAACTCATCTTACTATCTCTGACTTTATCCCAAAATGGGGTTTTCATTTTTTACCATTTTTAATATTCTTATTAAAATTATCACATAATTATGTAAATAGATAAAGATACAGACGTCGAAATTCAGATAGATGCAAATTGGATGATTTATACCAGTTTGCGTCCATTTTTTATTAAAATAATAAATTTCCGTCCACTTATACAAAAGCACAATGTACCTACCATCAATTTTAACTGAATAAAGGCAAATACGTAAATAATATACAGGCCCGTATCAGCAAAGAAGTTAACAAAGACGCCATAATATGAAAAAGATGTAGCCAGAACGAATTCAAATGTTTTGGTGTTGTTTTGGTAACGTAGTGGGGTAACGTGTGTAGCTAGGTTAACATTCTATGGCCAATTTATCCTAGGGCCAACTCTTGGCCTGTGGTGGCCAGTCTCCACAACCAGCTTCTTTTTATGAAAATGTAATTAATGTGAAAGAAGCTCGTGACACTTGGTATTCGATATTATCTGCCGACCCAGCAGGGGGCTTGGCGAGAACATGTGTATTTTATAGAAAAAATAGTTAAAACCCTATATTTCTTCGAAATTTCTTAGAAAATCTCCGCGAACTGGTCCTTGCGTGGAAGCGATCTGGATTTTGTGGACGCGAACTGGGGTAAATAGCCCTATCTCGATTATTCTAATTGTTTAACGCCTAATATTAAGCAATAAAACACCAATTTGCAACTAAATAGATCTTCACTGGACCTAATAGAGTGCGCTGTGTTCTTAGGATTAACGATTATTAAGAAGTAACAATGGGGTCCTCATATTGAGAAATTGACAAATAAGTAGTTTAGTTCAACAGCATTTGCAGTAATAAAAATGAAAGAAAGAAACAAACAAAAAAAGTACATATATTTATTTGCGGACTATGCGTGTTAAAGTTGTTACAAAGTTATGTAAGCATTCCAACATATTCTACCACATTGTGGTGTACAAATATTTTAACAAACAATTATTTAATTATGTACATAATGGTTTAATACTCATATAAAAAATGAAGTTTTATATTTATTACAATTTGAATTATGAATTATAAACAATTTTAAAATGTAAATAAATTTAACCCTTTCTACCGTACCTACCTACACTACCACCGTTTTCAGACCTAGCAGGCAGGATAAGAATCGGCGAAATAAACACCTGGGTAAGTCTAAAACTATGAAATAATAATATTATTATAAATACAATATTATTATATAGGTATGTTTCTTTGCAAGAAAATCTTTAACATATTTGATATTTTACATCGTCGGCACTTGGTAAAACTTCCAAATATTCTTTCCAAAAAATCTTTAACATTATAATAGGTATGTTTTCTCTAACAGCAAATCAAATACCTTACTACGAAATCTTTTAAATGGCAGTGACTTAAGATTATCAGGTAACTGGTTGTATTTATGCGAATACACATATATAAACACATATATATACATGTAGGTATATTGTATAATATACCTACATTATTTTTGTAAATATTGAGCTTTTGGCAAGGCATATAGAGTTTCTTACTATTTCTAAAATGTGATAAACCTTGGACTTCAGCATTGTTTGAAACAAATGATGATTTTTTTTTACAAATACACATACAGCCAAAATATATAAACAAGGTAAAGGTAATAATTTGAGCGACTTAAAAAGTAGCTTGCATGAATGCAACTGATTAACACTACATATCGCTCTTATGCACTTCTTTTGGAATTTAAAGATTCTAATTAATCCTACAGAATTTCCCCAAATATTAATACCATATTGCAAAACTGAAGAAACATACTCTTTCATTATTCGTCTTAACACATACACAAATCTATCAATAATTGTATTACAAAGTAAATCAATATGCGACTTCCAATTACAAAAATTAAAAATGTCATAATTAGTTAATTTAAAAAATACAAGCCCGTTAGGTTCCAGAGTTGGGCAAAATGTATTCAGATTAATGATTAACGGTTGCGATTACATAATGTAATCTTCAATCATGATTACAGATTGCGGAAATTAATCAAGAAAGTAATGGTATCGACTATCGGTGATTAATGATTATTACTTCGTAATCGTAATTTTTATTACTTTTTTTAATTACCCTTTTGATTAAAGCATAATATTAACTACATTCAAAAAATCGAAAAATAAAATTAATGTTAATCACTTCATTACATAATCATAATATTTTGATCAATGAAGCTTAAATTTAACTTCAAAGAACCATTTTTTCAAACATCTTTTCCGAAAATCTGTAGGATTTTGGTAAATAGGTCATGGTTGCATATGAGAATGCACCCACGCTCCATATCTTCGCTTCGAAATGCAATCGAACATGCAATAATTATTTTTTGAATTTGATTAAGTATTTTAATAAAACAAGAGCTTGTTTTATGCTCTTTTTTTGTGCTCCATGCCATCGAAATTTTATCGGCAGATTTTTAGAAAATCGCAGACATACGTGATACGATTGACTGATTAAGTTTCGATACCACATTTATTATAAATTAAAAGTTTAATCAAGTCTTTCCTAGGAATTAAATTTATAATAATCTAATTATATGCTTTATTATTAATAATCATTAAATTATTTATTATAAACTAGCTGCGCCCCGCGGTTTCACCCGCGTAAGTCCCAATTCCGCGGGAACTCCGGGATAAAAAGTAGCCTATATGTTATTCTGGGTCTTCAGCTACCTACATACAAAATTTCATCGTAATCGGCTTTGCAGTTTTTGCGTGAAAGAGTAACAAACATCCATACATCCAAACTTTCGCATTTATAATATTAATAGGATAATCATATAATTAGATTACTGATTATTATAATTAGAACTAATGATTACAAAAGTAGTTGATTACGCCCAACTCTGCTGGGTTCTCTGTCGCGGTTCGCCGGATCTTCTCAGTGATGGCCGTGATTCCGATATTTGTTTATAACATTTTTGGCAAAACACTTTAAAAGAGGAGAGATATAGAACTATCAAGGGATTCAGTTAGTCAGAGGAGACTGAAATACTTAGTATCTAGAATCGTCGGTGTAAGCTTTAAAAAAGGACTAACTCTAAATCTTATAACAACTTATTCAATTAAAAGAGCTTTTATATTGTTTTGGTTTCAATTCTATTATAATAATAAACAGAAGTCAAATGACAAATATCCATAATTTACCTACAAATAATATACCATAATATACCTGTAGTAAATGTAGGCATATCATATTAGGTACACATTTTACCAAGGTATAACAATATCCGTTAATTATAAAATCAATGATCCCAAATCTCTAAGTCAAAGGTCATGTGTTTTTTTCTCTGCCATGTTCCAACCTGGGCCAGGAATGGCATTTTTGAATGGAGATTATTGAAATAATTGCATGTAAAATCGAAAGCATTTCTTTTCTGAATAGACCAAACCTACATTTCTATAAAGCTGCAAGCCTGTTTGCTAACGAGGTCTACAACTTGTGAAAACACTATTGAAATTAAGTATATCTATTTTTTACCGTTAGTTAAGTTTGTCCAAGTCTGCATACTGAAAGTTACAGATTGTACTCTGACGCGGATGCCCAACCTGTAATAGAAAAGGCAATTTTCTGTCAAAATGCTAGTTCAGGGTGTAATTTTTGGAAGTATTCCCGTTTGAGCAACTATTTTTTGAGCACCTTTGCATTGAGCACCAAAGGTATTCCCATTTGAGCACCAATCAATATAATAGCTTGGTGCTCAATGGGAAACATTAAAAAATATTTAACTTTATTCCCTTTTTAGCACCTACGGTGTAGTAGGTTTCAGTGATGGGGTGTAAAATAAAACATATCAAAAAAGTCGCTTTTAGTTTCACATTATTTTGAGAACACTAAGTTATTAAGTATAATTAATATCAGAATCAGCCTTAGGCATATTATTTTCTTGGTTTTTTGTTTACTTAAAACAAATCAAAAAAATCAAATTCATCGTAACAACAAAATAGTCTTTATTTTTTTTTAATTCAATAAAACTTCCTACAAATACCTACTTATAACTGTGCTATATATTATACAAATATAGTTTTTAGTAGTTTTAGAAAAAAATATAAACTCTATATATGTAATTGTTATTAAGAAATCAGATTTCTCATAGCTATTGCTAGGGCAAAGTCCGAGCATATTGGCAGAATTGGCGAGAAATTGGCCCGCTTACCTTCGGGAACAAGAGCGTTTTGGTCTCTCGCCAAGGCTGTCCAAGGAAATTTCTTATCCATCTTTACCATCTCTACACCGGAGTGATGCCTCGCTGGCCCATGATGCGAAAGAGAAAGCCGAACTTCTAGGCTCCCTCTTTGCTTCCAACTCGACTTTAGATGACCATGGAAACACGCCGCCGACCATCCCGCGGCGTGAAGTGTCTATGCTAGAAATAAAGTTCCTTCAGAGTTCAGTGCGTAGAACACTTATTTCATTGGAAGTCAACAAGTCGAGTGGGCCCGATGGTATCCCTCCGGTTGTTCTCAAAGTGTGTGCTCCTGAGCTGGCACCGGTTTTAACGCGACTCTTCCGGCTCTCCTATTCATCAGGCATTGTACCGAATTCATGGAAGACCGCTTTAGTACACCCGATACCTAAAAAATGTACTTAACCGCTCGGATCCGTCCAATTACCGACCTATAGCTATTACTTCCTTGTTTTCCAAAGTTATGGAATCCATAAAGAACTGCCAGCTCTTAAGGTACCTAGAGCAGCACCAGCTCTTAAGGTACCTAGAGCAGCACCAGCTGTTAAATGACCGTCAGTACGGTTTCCGTCGTGGTCGTTCAGCTGGTGATCTTTTGGTTTACTTAACTCACCGATGGGCGCAAGCAGTCGAAAGCAAGGGAGAAGCATTGGCTGTCAGTTTGGACATAGCGAAAGCCTTCGATCGGGTGTGGCACAAGGCGCTTCTATCGAAGCTTCCATCTTACGGTCTTCCTGAGAAATTATGTACTTGGATCACTAGTTTTTTGACGGGGCGTAGCATCAAGGTCGTTGTCGACGGTGAATGCTCGGAGTCCAAACCTGTCAATGCTGGTGTTCCCCAAGGCTGTGTGATTTATCCTACGTTGTTTCTTCTTCTGCATATCAATGACATGTTGCAAATTAGTGACACTCATTGCTATGCGGACGACACTACTGGGGAAGCCTTATACTTTGGCCGACATAATATATCGCGGGAACATGTCATCGAGAGCCGGAACCAACTTGTGTATAAAATTGACAATCTTTTGTCTGAAATTTCGTTGTGGGGCCAGCAAAATCTGGTGCAATTCAACCCGAACAAGACACAAGTTTGCGCGTTTTCCGCTAAAAAGATTCCCTTTGTCGCATCTCCTCAATTTGAGAGCGTTTCCCTTTCTGCCACAGCCTGCATTGGTATACTCGGCGTTGACATTTCGAGTAATGTTCAATTTCGTGGTCATCTGGAGGAGAAGGCTAAAATAGCCTCTAAGAAACTTGGTGTCCTCAGTAAAGCGAGACAGTATTTCAAGCCGACCCATCGCTTGCTACTATATAAAGCGCAAATTCGGCCTCATATGGAGTACTGTTCTCACCTCTGGGCAGGGGCTCCACAGTACCAGCTCCTTCCATTTGACCGCATTCAACGTAGAGCAATTCGAATTGTCAATGACCGGGCAATTACCAAACGGCTTGATTCCTTAACATTGCGTAGAGATGTTGGGGCACTCAGTGTTCTCTACCGCATCTATAATGGGGAATGCTCTGAGGAGTTGTTTGGTTTAATTCCAGCCGCTGATTTCCACCTTCGGACATCGCGTTAGAGTTTAAGGTATCATGCCCATCATCTCGATGCGTGGCGATCTACAACTGTACGATTCCGAAGACATTTTTTACCCCGTATAACACCTTTGTGGAATCAGTTACCGAGGGCGGAATTCCCAAACAATTATGACTTAGGGACCTTCAAGAAAAGAGCGTACTCGTTCCTTAAAGGTCGGCAACGCATCTGTGATACTTCTGGTGTTACGGATGTTAGTGGGCGGAGGTGATCACTTTCCATCAGGTGACCCACTTGCTCGTTTGCCTCCTCTTCTATAAAAAAAAGCAACCGTCTTTATGCTCAAGTAGTCTTTACTCTTATCATTTTTTTAAAAATAATATATCTTAATAACACTTACATTACGTACATTATAAAAGTAAAGTTTTATTGTTTTAGAAACAAGAAATTTGAACTCTATACAAGTTTAGGATTCATAAAACTAGTAAATACAGTATCTATACATAGTATAAAGCAAAGTCTCTTTCCGCGTCTGTCTGTATGTATGTATGCTTATATCTTTAAAACTACGCAACGGATTTTGATGTTTTTTTTTTTTAAATAGGTAGAGATTCAAGAGGAAGGTTTATATGTATAATAACATGCTTCATATATTAGAGAACCACTGATAATTTCAAGATTTCTAATGCGAAGTCGTAAATAAACATATTTTTTGCCCTTGCATGGCAAACGCTGGCTGAACGCTACGAGATAGATCAAAATAATGTACTAAGTATTGTTAACCTTAAAAAGGTCTACAAAAAAGTTCGCGATGGTATATGTTTATCTCTTAGGGATAACTTACAATAACCAATTTTTATCCTTTACTTTTTACGAAAAATAATGGCTTATTTACGAATCGATTTAAAGCTACACAGCATTAATCCTTATCTAATTAAGTATGTTAAATAAGTTTTACATTTAATATAGAACAATATAGCCCTTTACAGCATGTAAATTAAACGAATAGTTTCGGAGATATTACAGGTTTAAAATATAGGGACATCGCGGTTGCGGCGGTACCAGCTGGCCGCGGTGCGTGCCTATGTCTATAAATAGCGCGACGAAGCACGCGGCTTTTTCATAGGACTTTGTAATTTGCCGCCGCGTCTGTCTGTCTGTCTGTTCGCGATTGACTCGAAAAGTACTGAACGAATTTTCATTCTGTTTTCAACAATAGATAGAACAATTATTGAAGAAGGTTTTAGTGTATAGTAAGTTTATGTTTTGTACAAACCAACGATATTACAATGATATTAGTTCAATATATCGGCAAAAAATAAGCCGATCGGGAGCTTTCCTCGAAAACGCTGCCAAAACCTTTTGCGTTTTAACAAAACAATGTATGGTGGGATTTTTCCTCTTCGATAGATCTCAAAAAAAGTAAGCAGTGGTATTATATATAAAGATAGACAATCTTTAAAGAATAACCCACAATAACCGTTTTTTGCGTTTACTTAAATCAGTAAAATGAAGGGTTACTTTGAAACATATTTTTAACAATACAGTATTAACCCTTACTCAAATAAATCTGTTAGATACGTTATGCGTGTAATTTAGATCAAAATTGTCTTTTACACTATCAGAAAAAAAATTAATAACTAACTAATGAGTTATCAAAAATTTTAATTCTCCTTGCGCGAAATTAAATATCGTTGAAGCGTAGCAAAGACATGCGCGTTTACTGCATCCATCCATACTGACATCCTGACATCCAGACATACTCACAAACTTTCGCATTTATAACATTAGTAAGATTTTTATTCTTGAATAAGCGAAGCGAGGGCGGGCAGCTAGTTCCTTATTAACGTTCTAAGCAGTACTATTTTATATAACTAAAATAGAGTTTATATTTTTCGTTTCAAGAACGATTATTATTATGGTTTCCTTACAAATTCTTAGAGTAATAATCAGTCAATCAAGCAGTCTTTTTTTTATATTACAATCCTTTATATTCAAATTAATTACTAAAAACGCCACAATAATCGAAACACCAATAATGTAAATCAATATTTTAAATTCGCAGCTTTTTTAAGCAGTGGCCAATTGTAATGTTATGTCCACTTCTTTACTCTTCAATTATTATTGAAATGATATTTTATTCGTTACTTCTATTCGCATATTTTTGGAATTTTGATGTTCCAATTTTTTTTGCGAATCTCACTGTATCTGTCGCAGTTTTGTTGTAAAACCCCTAACATCTTTGTCAATTTTTTTCACTGTTTTTATAAATGTTCTTGTTAAAGGACGAATAGTGGCTCTCAAGAAAATTATTTGTCTTATGAGTTTGGCCTTAACTAGGCCATTTGTTTGGCCATAGCCTATGCTAATATATGTACCTACTAAGTCATTTTTTGACTTAAAGCAAAGCATATGCTAATGGCTTTACAACACCATCACTTGCACTTGCAGCACTTGCCCGGGTAGGTATGCACTACCTTATCTATTCCTGCTGCCATAACGACATCCAGTGTGTTCCAGTCCAGAAGGTAGGATAGCGTACCAGAAGTAGGATAGAGGGCGGAAAGCCCGCGGTCACAGCATCATTTCAGGTCAACCGGTGCCACTGGTCGAAAACGCGCCATATATAGTTGATGAACTATTGATAAATTATCAATGATTATAAATATTTGTCAATTTTTTGTGCCTGTATTCCCGAAGAGGTAGACAGAGGTACAAGTAGCTCAAGACACGTCCCACAGCATCATAGGTGACTAACCTGGACAATCCTAGAAAACATTGTTTCTATGAGAAACGTTAAATAGGTACATTTAAGTTCTTTATTTATTTATATATATTTCATAGTTCTTTTTTTTAATACGAGCTGTTGTCCGTCCACGTGGTTATTGGTATCACAAGAACATTTTTTAAGGATAAAAATTATCTTATGTTTTAAGCCAAGTTACCCTCTATGTGTATGCCAAATTTTATAAAAATCCGTTTAGGCGTGTTTGTGTGTAGGAGTAACGAACAAACTATAACTTACGCTTTCATAATATTAATAGGATACTTTTGTTACAAACCCTTGTATTCAAATGAATAACTGTGAAACTTCAGAAATTATTTGAAAAATGAGAAGCAAAAGTAACAGAACATATTTAGTTAAATATTAAAGTAACACATACAACAGTTAGCTACAATAATTGGACGTTAAATACCTACAAAACAAACAATGCTTCGATGTTATTTTGTATATTTTTAGGTGGTTTTCAAGTTAGAAATTAGAACGAATTGAAAATGTCTGGTAAAATGTATGCACCTAAAACGCTTAGCACCTATTACGAGGGTGGATCCAAAAGTTCGTGGTCTAACCTACATGGAGCTATGACATCTTTATAAATCTACCGTCATTTGTTAGTATGTGTCATATTGATTTATTGTGCGCAGTTTCATTCCGATACTGCACAATATAAATTTTCTGTGATTATTTGTTTAAAGCAATCTGACGCAATTTTCAATAATGGAGAAAATTGAACACCGTGCAGTCAATAAGTACCTAAATAAAAAAGGCCTATCACCAAAAGACATCCATCAAGATATGGTGAGCACTTTGGGGGAGTCTGCTCCATTGTATTCCAGTGTCAAGAAGTGGGTATCTGAGTTTAAGCGCGGTCGTGAGAGCATTAAAGAGGTGGGAGGTGGGAGGTGGGAACTTTAGGTAGGGTTGTCACATGTAAAGAACGTGACAATTTATATCTTTTCCCGAGCTCTTCCTATATTCGTGTTCTGGTCGCGGAGATGGGTGGTGGGAACGTCAGTTAGACTTGTCAATTAGCAAAATAAAGGCTTATTTTACATCTATTCGAATGTACTTGTCATCAATAGCTTCGATGCAATTGGCAAAAGTTGGACTTCAGTAGAAAACCGTTAGCAATATTTTGCCACATACCAGGTGTATTTGATGGTATGCATTCATCGTGTAGCGTTTCCTATATTACAATACACACTTCGTCCACGATCTTACTGATTGATACGAATCCCATCTAAAAATAAATATTGCAAATCTGTCGACTCGTAGCAAGAAATCTGACAATATTTTTTTTATTATATCCGAAAAACAGTCCAACAAACGTAGAAAACAGCCCAGGATTTTTAGAATAAAGAACACAATAAAAATAACGACTTCTGGAAGTGCTACACCAAAATACAAAAAGTACATTTACTATGACGAATTAAGCTACCTATGTATAACAGTTGAGAATGAAGTTGATGAATCACAGAATGAAACCATACCTTCCCCTTTCGTTCCCTCACTCTTAGCAAATATAGATAATACATTGGACAATACGGTATCTTCCGAAAATAACCAAGATTCTGATATATTCCTTCGACAAATTTTTTCGACACTAACAAGAGCGAGCAGAATGAACGTGGTGTTAATTTAGCATTATTACAAAAACCTTGGCTGAAAAAGATCTTTTCTTTGGTCTAGAAAACAAACCCAGAAAGTTCTATATTTGAAAAAGAGTTAGGCATTAACTTTATTAAGTAATCAAACATCAGGTCTGATGATCTGACGCTACTGACGACCTGACTTTTTTCGCTTCATTAGATCCAATTTTAAAAAGAGATTGCTGGGTGAAGCCACGGATATTCGAAATTGGAACACATCAAATAACTCAAATAGCTCTTAATCCGATGACGCAAGGTCTACACTCGACATGTATGCATCATCATATAATTATCAGACTCTAGGTTACCAAGGGAACGAAACTATTGATGGAATCCAGGTAATTCTCGTTATCAAACAGCTAGACGTACCTACTGATAATTAATTATGTTAAATTACTAATAACATGTACCTAATTTTTTTTGGTCATACTTACAATATGAAACATTATAAAAAAAGTGTGTGTGTGTCAGCTACGACGCACGATTGGAGCTTACTCCTTACGAAATGTATCTTGCAGCACACATGTCTCCTACAGCAGATTTAGTTATGTTAATTCTTCTTAAATTAGTATCATCGCAGACATTAGAAGTGTGATCCAAATAGTCAGTATTTTGATAAATAGCGACTCCTCCTGAACGGAGACTACGAAGTATCGCGCAGGAGGAGATCCCGTGAATGAGATACGCCAAGTAATGTATTCCATCTCATTCTTTTACACGTTCAATCCACAACATATATATGTTTGTCTCTTTCTACGTAACACCTCAACGCCTCGTGTAACACTTGATTTTACTCCTCATAAAATTTCCGTACTGGGCCTTATAACTCAAATCGTTTCTTAAGGAGTAAACTCCAATAAATATGTTTTTCTTACCTTAACCTATTGTGACTCATTAATTGTTCAATTGGTGGTATAAGCACAATTTGTAAGCTACAATGGACCAGTTTATCCTGTATTTTTGCCAGTAGTTCGTCAAAAGCTCTAGTTGAAAGTAATTACAAGACACAATCCACATTACAAGACAAATTCTCCAGTAACGGCTCTCTGCTCACTCAATTATTGAATATGGGGTCTTTGTCGTCGCCGGTTTTTACTTAGATAGTACAAAGCAGCAGCAATTAATACACCCCGCAATTTGGTCGTCGTCTGTACAGTAAGGCGGTCAGTACGATGTTAAAACGAGCCACGCTGAGCCTCAGCTTGACAAACACCGCGCTGAGCTATGAGCGCTGACGGTAAGCGCGAGACTAAAATATCAGCCTTACTCAATACGATATAAAAAAAACAAATTAGCGAGTTTTTCAGTTAACATCAACTGTCGGTTTACTTCAAACTTAAGTTGGCAACTGAAATACTGAATAGTCCCGCACGTCGCTACTTATTCTGTGTGTGAGATCACAAAATGATGGCTAATGAAATATTTCTTGATTTTGCGTTTATTCTTACTAATATTTTTAAATTATTCTAAAAATACATAATATAAATGTATAATTTTTAAAACATGCAACATTAAGATTACAATGAGAGGGTCAAAAGTATCATTAAAATGTTAACAAATTAACATTCTGGAACACTGTAAGCTCATCAACGTAACCTCTAAACAAATGTTACCCGTGTTGAGTCATGACAAAGCGCTGCCACTGAGAAATTTTCAAAGCCCTCTTTGGGCATCAGTCATATGACCGAAGCAGTTTCTGCGTGGAACATAAGATATAAACTGCACAGTAATGGGTGACCTAGTTTAAGACTGAGATTGTTCTATCGCTGAATAGATGTCTCCCATTTAGAAAAACAATTTGAAAATTCAATAGACGCCATTTTTGTTACTGATGCCCTTACTTCATGGCCTGTTTTAATTATTATAACGTTTATTCTTGCTATCCCAACTCTTTTTTTATGTTATTAGGATTAAACGGGTTATTTTTATCATACTTCAATAAAATATTAACAATAGCCATCGATACTTTAGCTGCTTCAAAAGTGTCCATACGACTTAGATGTTCAGTAACAGTTCTTCCTAATCTGCCATGGCTTGTGTTCTCCAGGCCGAATGCATCATTTTGCACACTTTTTAGTATGCTGACTAAATTTTTAGCAACTCCTCTACATGATAAGTTGCTAGAATTGACATTATTTTCAAAAATAGTGTCATTGCTTGTTACATTTTTTTCTTCAAATCTTGATTCTGTATCATCCTACAAAAAAAGGAAATATTTAATTAGACACAATTTTTTTAAATACACATTATTTAACTAATACCTTACGTAACATTAATTTAAGGATGAGATGATGACAAAGCAGGTACTTGAAATACTAAACATCAGATTCAGCACCAGTATCAGCACAACACCCACCATACTATGACAAAAAATAATATGATAACAGTATTTTAAGAATACCTACAGTAAAGTTTTGGAAACTGATGTTTTATTGCAACGTGCTTTAAGTCGTATATGTAACCGATTTTACCAACTTGTTTTTGCTTCTACTTCAGTAATCACCAAGAAATTATTGAGGCCCTCAAGCCCTTGTAGGGAACAAATTTGAAAGAAAAGACTTAGTACGTGTACAGATAATGGCGCCATAGTCCATACCCGACATTGTCCGCCGCCAGGCGGATCTAGTGTGGTTGTAAATGTAACAAGATCAACGATAAGTAAGTTTTTTTTAGTTTATCGTATAGTAATTAAGTTTTGAGTAATTAGTCCTCCAATTATTTATATTCTTGCACAAATTATAACATATTATGTACAATTTGTTTACAGTATTTTGACGATATTCTGTAGTTCAGGTGAGAATTACTCGAATGAATAAAAACAATTCAATTTGATAAGTATGTCATTTATATCAGGTATCCACAAGATAATAAAATAAAAAATCTAATTTGGTTTAAAGAAACCAGACGAG
Organism: Calephelis nemesis; assembly: GCA_002245505.1. NCBI lineage: Eukaryota > Metazoa > Arthropoda > Insecta > Lepidoptera > Riodinidae > Calephelis > Calephelis nemesis. The sequence continues at coordinate 109,867 of NJDD01001941.1, forward strand.
AGAATTCCAAATTCCAAATAAAGTATATTAAATCTCAGCATTTTGCAGAAGATTGTTTTATACACTTTACGCCACTGCTGCTTCATGACAATGCTAGACTACATACTGCACAACAGACGACTTCTCAATTAGAAGAGCATCAGTTGGAATGTAAAAAGCATCCACCTGAACCTAACTCCAACAGATTACTATTTTTTCAAATTTGAATACCGGTTAGCAAAAGAAAAAAAACAATTTCGAGGGGGCAGTCCAAACCACGTTCAAAGATTTTATTGATTCCCGTTCGAATGGTTTTTTAGTAAAGGGATCAATGAATTGCCTATGAGATGGCAAAAATGCATAGGAAACAATGGTTCATGCTTTGATGAAATAAATATATTACATTAAATATATTCGACTTATGTTCCTCCCCTACAAAACGCCAATTTCAGATGTAAGGACCTAATATATTCAAGTACGGATATTACTCTCAACCGCAAAAATGTGTGACCTTGAGACGTTGGGTTGCATAGCTGCGATGTGACGTGCAATAACAAAATGCGATACGGATACGGATTACCGTTATAATGTCGTACTTTATAAAATAAAAGTAAGCATATCGATAAAATATATTATTTGTATTAAAAATATCTCATCATTAATCTTACATATCTGTTGAATATGTTGTGTTGTCATTGCAAGGGCCAATAAGAAAGCAGTGCCTCACTTCCCCGCACCTCAGCTATTTGCCAGAATTGTTTCTAAGCAAAATTATAAAGAATAGGCGTCTATTGGGATGTGTGGTCGATGACACAAAGAGTATCTGACTGTATCTGAGTTCACTAATAGCAGAATGTAGGTAGCAGGGCTTGAAATACAGGTATTTTTGAGTACGGTATATTTAACCTTGATGCGATACCGGTATCGGAGGAGAACCGGTACTGTTAGTACCGGTACTAGACCTATACCGGTACCTTGCAACTACCGGTATAGGGAGGA
>NJDD01001941.1:110852-129724 GCA_002245505.1 Calephelis nemesis
CTTCCTTCCTTAAAACTCATCCGTTTCTATATCGAGTGAACAAATTTCAGCGCAGTAAATCATCTAATCATTAAACCTGTTTCAACTTGGTTGAACTGTGTTTGATCTAGGTTTGAACTATGCTAAGACCAAGTCGGTTGACCTCGAAACCTAGCCCTGCCCATGATGTGAACACTCCCAAGATACTAATGAAAGAGCATTGGTGTGTCCTGAACTTTATTGACTACTGTCTAGTGTACACTGAGCCTAATAATCAGGGTTAAGAACAAACTACATGGCATTGGTAAACAGTTAACATGTCAATCCAAAAAATTAAGATTGACTCACGATAGCGGTATACGGAGTACCGGTACCCACTTTGGAACCGGTATCTAGGTATTGAAATGGAAAGAACCGCTAAATACCGGTAAAATACCGGTTCCAAGCCTTGGGAGGTAGTGATTATATACTCTTTGAATAGCAGCTTGAACCTCTGGTATATTATTCTATGAGCTTGAAGGTAGTCACGGTTATTGATGCACCAGCAATAATTTCACACAGTAATTTAATAATTATTACAATTATATCAAAATACAATGTGGTAGGTATGTAAGCAAATGATATTTAGCAGCAAAGTCAAAACGCAAAAGAGAACTAAATTCCCAGGTTAGGCAAGTTTTTAAGCTAGAATTTCTCTGCCTACCTTATCTGAAATATCTGTGCCCAAGAATAATAAGACTCGTTTTAATGCCGTCCAATGATCATTAGTTGGTTGATTATTGAATCTACTTAGAAAATTCAATGATGTTATAATGAAAAAGGCGATAACAATATTTAAACTATTTATTTTAATAAGATATGTGAATGACAGTGCACACTTTTCATATGGATATGGATAAGACACACTTTCATCAGATACCTAGGAGATTTTACAAAAAATTCTACTTACACTTTTTTCATCACCATCAGAATTATTGAATTCTTCGTAGTTGCTTCTTTCAGGAATATTTCCTTTGGATACTTTTAATAAATACTGACAGGGCTCCCATAAGTGCCAATTTACCTTGTATTCCTAAAAACAAAATTTATGAACAAATAATATAATGAAAACTGAACTAATAAAGTACATGAATATAAAAATTACCTTAACATCAATACAAAATTATGGTTGTCAATTTTTTGTTTAAGATCCTTTAAGTTCGAAGTATAAGCTACAAATTTTAAAATATTTTAAATAAAAATTGCAAAAAAGTGGTCGGAATTTTGACTGGAGAATAGACCGCCAGCCTCTCTGTCTGACAGCACACAAGGGCGAGCAAAGGTTAAAATTCATTACTAACACAACCAATGGTGGTAGAGTGAAGAACCACATGTTCTGGTCAAGTGTGTTAGTAGATGTCTATGTTGATAGTCAAAGGATTACATGTGGCATGGCATGGGCAAATCAACAACCTGATACATATTGCAAGTCACAGGACCAAGTGACCTTAGTGTTCCAGATAACTTGTTGGACTACTGACAGGAGAGCTATTACAATTGTAATAAATAAATGCCTATCCATGCAATCAAAATAGTGATATTTTTATGACCACACTATTGATTAAAAAAATGTACAAATATTAGAATAAATGAATGCATTTTATTCAAATTAAGTATACATTATATATATATATTTCTTAAAGTCAAAATTCTGAGAATAATATACATTACTATAAGGCTTGTGTAACGCTAAAAATGCCCAATTTAATTTAAATTAGATGTTGCTTGCTGCTGCTAAGAATTAATTTTTTGTCAAACTTTTTATTTTACGACTATCAGTTATCATCTTTTAAGTTTTAACTATGTCATGAGCTGCATGGCAGAAAAGCAGATAGTCAATTCCGCTTAGCAGAATTGGAACAACACTGGATGCTATTTGAGTTTTTTCATACAAAATTTCATCTGTTATTGGTTGATTTGGTTAATCTGGGGGTTAATTTTTAAAAAAACATTGAATTCCATCAAACCAGGCAACTGCTGAACCAATAGCAGTTTAGCTGTGAAGAGCCACAGTAAGACTGACAAACTTTTGGATTTACAACAGTAATATGGATACTTTATTCATATTTTTATAAACTATTTGATATGATTTAAACAGTAGATAGATGACATAGGGTAGGTTCGCCTGTTCGTGTCCATCTCCATTTCGCAGACACCGTTTAAAAACTCTTAAAAATAAGTATACCAACAAACTAGGAAAATGTAAAAGTCATTTCTGTCTATAATGCACTATATTAGAAATACACATAGACAGACAAAAGGACCATTCGCATAACTTTTCCTGTGTAAAAAAATAATAATAAATATTAGCTATGCAAAAAAGGTACACACCTTTTTTTGCATAGATAATATTAATATCAATAATTTTAGTAAAAAAAATAGTTAACCGGCACACATTTCATACATAATTTTTCAATGTTTTAAGTTAAATTAAACATTGCATTAATTGTTCCTAGACCTTGAAAATGAATATTACAATAAAAATAATGATGACTTTGATTGCTTACTGTTTTAAAAGTTAAAATAAGGTGGACAAGAACTGGCATACCAGTTTATGAATCAGGCAGTTTGCAAACTCATCTTATTATCTCTGACTTGACCCTTTATTTTACTATAAAGAAATATGTTATAAGGACGGGGTTTCAATTTTTTTTACCATTATAACTACGCTTATTACAATTGCTAATTTACATCCACATAATTATGGTAGGTTATAAAAAAAGAAATAGATGTCGAAATTTACCTGGACACTAACTGGATGAATGGATTACACTATATATGACTTTGCGTCCACTTGTTTATTTAACTACTAAATCTTTATTAACTCTTTCACAAGATTAAATCAGACAGTTATAAGTAGGTGGCAGTCGGTAGTGTGTTGCATCATGCCTTCGGGACTACTTACTTACCTACTACCGCAACTGAAAGGAACACTTATGCAGAAGCAGTTGTATCATACATTTTAATTTTAACTCCATAAAGACAAATATGTTAGTATGTTCATGCTCAGATCCCCAAGTAAGTTGGCAAAGATGCAACTAGGGCACCCATGATTAGCCTACAATACTTAATCTCACAATGCGATAGGTGGCAAACCTATTGCCAACCGGACATGTCATGTTCTATCCTGGGTGACAATGTTTTTATGAGAAAATGAAAAAGGTACTTTACCTTCACCTATATTGCCTACAGATCAAGAACGAAAAAGACAATATATGATAAGAAAAAAAAAATTAAAAAAATGTTAGGAAAGTAAAAACTCATAAAATGCCTTTAAGTGGTAGTGTACGGTAGATAGGACTAAAAATTAATCTACCTTTAAATTCATGTATAATAAATTATGAAACTTATGTTCGTAAATAAATAAAATGTTTATTAAAAATGTAAATAAGTGCTGCGATTTAAATGTACATTTTTTATAGAAATATGCAACTTCATAAATCAACTAAATATTTGCACACCGCAATGTGGTAGAATATATTGTATTCTTAAATATCTTTATAACAACTTTTAACACACATATTCCGCAAATAAATAATTTTTATTTCAAAACAATTAAAGAATACATCTTGTTCAAGCCACATAGGACCTGCTTTTTGAGAAAATTTACTACCAGAAGATCTAATAACAACTTTAAAGATTTTAAAATGTCTGTATTCTAAAATTAAGATATTGTAGATGTGAAATAAAGAAACATTGTATGACCTAGTGGTGACCTGCCCACTAAAGGTAAACGAACAATGGTATAATTTTGGGCTCCATATCACCTGAGCTGCAAATACTAATGACCGTTAAGAATGACGACTGCAAAGAAGAAGACATACATTTAAATGCAAATAAACCCAAAATAGCATGTGAAAGAGATGTAGCAGACTGTTCTGGAGTTATAGTAGACATAATATATGTGATATAATATTGATTATTTGTTATGGTGATATTTTGGTGATCAATTTGCTGTTCTAAGTTTTTAGATGGTTCAATTACACAGAATTTTTAATTTCTAAGGGACCCAAACTACAGGTCTCAAATACAAGTAAAAGCCTAAAGCAGGTCGCTATCAGCCAACCGTGTGCCTGAAATATTTAAACATGATCGCAAATTTCTATTGTAATAAGGTGGATTCCAATCAAACTATACTAACCTCAACATCTGGCTTCGATCGGCTTTTCTGTACTTTCCGTAAATAATGTGCGAAAGTACTCCTTATGTTTGTCCATCTTTCTTTCACTGCTTGACCCGAAAATTGATTGCCATATTTAGCAGCAAATTCTGAGTAAGTTCTGTCTCTATCTTCAATAGCAGTATATTTTGGATGCCTCGGGTTCCATATGTTGGGTTTATTTTTCATAAATTTCACTAATCTCACGTTCATTTTTTGGGTCCAAAAAATTTTTTCTTTTGCGAAATCTGATAACATGTTGCAATGAACACAAACAACACCCCAACCGGTACTTTAATTAAACAGAAAGTATAAATTTCTATATAACATATGTATGTAAGTCTTTACAATTTGTGGTTTATATAAAAACAAATATTAGTGACCAGCAGCAGTATCACAAATTAATACGAAAGTAACAACAATTGCTTGTAGGTAATTTCCATTTTCTCCCATGAAATCTGTAAAAAGAATGTTATCTAAATATTATAATCTAGCTACATTTTGAGTGACTTGACTTAGTACCTTGAAAAAAAAACCATTAACTTTAGTTAGGTATATAATATTTGGTTGCATAGAATAGAGTATTGTAGTCTTTGCATAGAAATAGGAAATATAACAGAGTACAGACCAATTAGAGTACTACGTAGTACGTACAGACTGCCATCTGGGGAACAAATATTTTTGCCTTTACTCATCATACATGACAGTTACTTTTTTATCACAAAGTATATTAATATATAGGAATAGAGTATGCAGTCTATGCAGCTGTCAACGAAAATGAAATAGTAGCGCCATGCCACATCGCGTTCAAGAACAAAATATTTAATATCTAGATGTATAAATATATATGTCATGGTATAACCTCTATATAGGCCCTTTATGAGGACTTCCGATTTAATTTTTGTGACAGTAAAATATGGCTGTAATTTGTTTATAAAAAATTAGTGATTATCAAATTACAATCATTTTTATTGTCACTGGGAGCGCTGCATTGGGGTTGAAAATAAAACAGGTTTCTCTGTAATTTATTAAATTTTTTGTTTATTTCCCTTATATCTTCATTATTTCCCTCTTGTATCAACACAGATTTATTTTTTAAAGTTGAATTTTATTTACTCCAGGCTCTATCTTTTCCTTTGACCACATCTTTGTCTAAATCTAATCTAGAACCCAGCCATGGCTGTTTGACATCTTTTTTTGCAAAAACTCCCATTCACCGAGTCACACAAGGTGTGAAATAGGTGTAAAACATCAAAATCTGAAATAGAAAGAAATTCATTTAATTTCAATGATCATAAAATTTAATATTGTAAATGATAAAACACAGAAGAGAGAGTTTGACAATTTTTTTTACATTGTTTGCTTCTACAAAATATTAACTAAATAGTTCTGTTTAAATTTTCAGCCTGGTGTTCTCGCTTCTCATGTTTGGGTCATATGACATTAACATGACCAAATTGTTAAGTACATAATAAGAATGTATTCATCCCAGTTTTAATATGTATATTACATAAAATGACTGTAAATTATAAAAGTTACAAAATTTGACTGTTTAGTATGATGAAAGATTTAAAAAATAAAGCTTTCATATTTAAAAGAAACAAAAATGAAAATGTTCTAGTTATTATAGTATATACACAAAGCAAAATTGAAAAAAATCAATGTCAATAATGTTATGTAACATAAATTTACAGTTTTATTAAACTGCCTCTTTGGTCAGTTGGACTTCTACATAATATCTATTATTATAGTTAAATAACTTTCTTGGTTATATTCAAATTTGTTTTTCTGTACAGCAATTAATTTTAACAATCTATTTAAACGTGCATTAAGTAGAAAATGAAACAATCACTACATAAAACTAAATATAGCTAATCTACCATACAAATTTTCGATTGGCATTTTAGGTTAGAATTTATCACTTTCATTTAAAAATTTATTTATCCAGTTGTAAATGTATTTACCTTTTTCAGAAACGGTTCCGAAAACCTATGAAGTTTTCAATTCAAGTTACTGAATTAAAATATCCAACTCAAAATACAGGATCGTTGGTTGTTGTATTTGGTGCACAATAAATAGTTATTGTATTGTATTGTATCGTTCTATCTAATAATAATACCAAATTGTATCATAAGTTTTAACAATGTTTTGTACTTACGAGTTTTACTGAAGACATCATATTATTCGTGGTTATCATAATCTCGTTGCAGAACAAAAAACAATTTCTGTAAAAACTAGTTCCAGAATATCAAATACTAGTGTAGGTCAAACAAATAAGGCAGATCAGACAGAAAAATCAATCTAGTGTGTTGAACGGTGCTAGTTTTCTCAATCTGCAAATCCCAGATCGGGTTCAAAACAAAAAAATAACATTTTAAATGAGTTAAACATGGAGATACGTTTTAATGTTTACAAAGTGGTTTTTAAAACATGGCGGCTGGGTTGCCAACGTTATGGCTACGGAATCGTACTATTCGACGTTCGTACAGTTTGCCATGTACTTAAGGTAAAAAAAGGTGTTCAGTCATTTCTATCGATATTGTTTGTTATAAAATTGGAAGGAGTCTCTGTTTGTTTAGAAAAAAATAACAACAACTAGTTATGAAATAGTAAAACATTTTTCAGTTTATTTTTTTATTTAGAACCTTTACAGTTGGTCAAAATATTTGTTCTTTTGTACAATTTGAATTACTTAAACCACGAGCCCGGACTCTATTTTACGTTATCAACCAGTTTGTTTGCCGTTTGTCTGTCGGTGTATCATAATTTTTGAATGGAGGGACAATGAAGCTTTATTGAAAATTTTAACTTTCTGGTTTTATTGTTAGATTATTTTTTTGGTGTTTGTGAAAATTCTGCTGAGCACCAACTAAACTTGTTTTAAGTGCATGCTATCGTATTCCAATGAAACGAGAATAAAAGGGATTTTATATTGCTATATAAAATTAATGGTACTCTTAAAATAACTTGTGAGGAAAACCATTCTGTTATCAGTTCTATTTGTTGTGGTTGACTAGACAGTGCAAAACCATTGGCTTTTAATTGGCTTGTAATTGGCTTGGGAGTGCTAGTAATTTGAGATTGAGCTATTTTTAATATGATTTTCCCAGAACTGGTCTAGGGCGGGTTGATTTATAAACAGTTTTAACATATGATGGGGTCGACGTGTGGGACGGGGTTGAGGGAAGAACAGAAGATGATAGGTTTTAATGAGGGATAGTGGATTGTGAAGAGCAAGATACTTTTGCTTTGCCGGAATAAGGGGCCCTGACTCTAGGGAAACGTGTTGAAGCATCGGAGTAACTGGCGTGTTTCTGAGACATAACCATTTTGAAACTTCTTTGCCTATTATGTTCAGGACAACTAGGACAAGTAGCCATAACTACCTGAGCTTATCAAACATGATAAGTTGTTTTCATCGGTGGATCAACTATCTCCTCTATGTGGTTGTGTGCACTTGTAACATCTGGCTTTGGATCGGCATTGCTTCGCGGATTGACCAAACCTGCAGCAGTTTCTGCATTGTATCACAGGTAGATCGTAGAAATTTGCTGTTAGTAAGGTATAGTAGTAAAACACTCTGTCGGGTAGAGATTGGCTTAAAAAGGTTTAGGACCCAGTGATCCTAAAAGTGGTAGTTAGTGACAAAACAGTTTTACCTTCTTTGTGGAACCTTTTATTCAAACGCCTAATCTTAATAGCACGAACAGATTCTTTTGGACATGTAATGTTTGTAATCAATTCTTCGAGGGTCCAATCTGTTGCGACTTCTTTGACAAATCCCATCCTAGTTATATGGAATCATGGCATGAATGCATTGTAGTTGCTTGAAAGTAAGTCGAATTTCTTAAGCTTATTACAAACATGCATCGGCTGATTGAAATTCAGTAGACATCTTATTGCGAGCAATAGAATTAATTCCTCCTTGTACTGCAATGTTTTTATGCAGAAATTGGGCAAATTTAACACGTTGATGCGAACAGCATCTACACATGTCAAATCATATTAGATGTGATGGAGCACAGCGTATTATTACGGTCAGCTAATAAGTGTCGCATGGAGCACAAGGTGGTATAACGGCGCCTGATTCTATTACACTCTATTAATTATTTGCACTCTATTATTAATCTCTAAAGACTTAATTTGTACGGAAGACATGGCAGCATGGCTTAAAAGTAGCCTTAGCCGGCCTTAGAAAGGTGCAAATTAAGTAATAATAAAGAAAAAAAGTGTCATACATGTGTCTGTCAGGATTAGTGACCAATGGCGCTACGACCAACGTTTCGTTATACGTGGATTTTTGGGCGTGGGAAATAGGAATTTTGATAGGAATGAGCTCAGATTAAATAGTAATATATACGTATTGGAATGAGCATAGATTATATTTATACGTAGGCTAAAGGTAGCATCCATGTCATTTCTGCAGCACGTCATGTCTTTTGAAGCGACATCTATTATAGTCTTCCGAAATAAATTTTAAGCTTTAGGTATATATACATAGCATAGATTGTGCTCATTTGCTTGTAATATTAGATAGAATAGAAGAAATTTGCCAAATTGTGTTACTTTGTTCATTACAGAACTAGATCATATTATTTTGGTGTCACAAACAACAAAATTAATATTATATCTAGTTTTTTAATGCGTCACTGACGTAACAAAATTTGCCAATTCACCTCTATGCAAACCTCGCAAATGATAATAAAATAAAAGTCAATTTTACTTTTTATGTTTATTTTCATTAAACTGTATCTGTGCCATAGTTTTAATTTCATCATCCTCACCATGATACTCTAACTTTCCTGATAAAATGCGATTTATAGATCGGCACCAGCTGTATATTAACACGTTCAGACTCGTGTTTGGGAATGAGTGGTACATAATAGGTATATTATTAATTATTAGACTTTTGATTATACTTCTTCTTCTTTCTTTAGCTTTTGACCTTCACGTTAGTATTTTGCCATTAGTCAAGTAGGAATTTGTATCAAATTTTATATGAATTTTAGTCAATTATAATTATTCATCAGACATAAGTTGTCAGTAAGTCATGTCAGACTCTTGGGTAAAGCGGTGGCCTCATTAGACAAGCTCATGTAATAAGTAACGAGGAAACATACGATACGCTAATTTCTTCATGAATATTTCATTTGTTCACTGTCACTGAACAAAACTGTTCAAAATACCACCAAAATTGACTAATTTCATTCAATACATATTAACACGAAATTCAATAATTATGAAAAAACTTCGACCATCTTTTCTCTCGATGGCGCCAAAACTCATTATTATACTCAATGGACCTGACAAACGTTTTTTACTTTATATGCCAAATAAATCTACAAAAAATCACAAGAAAAACAGTGTTTTTAGTATTTTCATATCCTAAAAATTGACTGAGATATTAACGATTAAAGTTCGTATTTGCGGCCGAAGATTTTTAAAAACGCGGGCGGTAGCTCACTAGGCGCTGACGTCACACCCTTGGTTATACATCAATGTAAAGAGTAAAGCGCTCGCTCGTACGACGCTGCTACGCTGTAAAAAGTTGTCTGTGGTGGCAAATGGCAAAAAATGGCAAAAAAATACTTAATACTAGTGTCTCAGTGCTTCAATTCAACAGTTAAAACACCCGATAAACTCTTTTTTTATGTGCCTGAGGACCCAAAAATAAGAAAAAAGTGGATGATAGCCATAAAAAGAGTTGATAAAATATGTCCTAAAACTAAGGCGCACTGCTGTGAAGACCAATTCAATCTATGTATATGTTGAATTGAATTAATAAGTTTTACTAATTAATAAATTAGTTAAATTAATAAATAACATGTTAATTTTTAGTTTCTTTATAGATCGAAAAGTGTTCTCGATTCCAAACCGAATTTCAAAATTTGGCCGGTGCTTCAGATGTAACTCTATACGTAACGAAATATTTTTTTTCTACTATTTTATATAAGTCAAACAATTGACTTATTTATAATAGTCAATGTTTAACTTATTTATAATAGTAGAAAGAAACTAAAATATATAAGTCAGAAGTATCAAACTCATGGATCGCATTTATCATTAATTGATGTTCTTTTTTAATATAGTCTACCCCGTATTGGTCCGGACTCTTTTGCAGAATAGACCATCTGCCTTCCGGTCAGGCAGCTCATAAAAGGCGCGCGTAGACTTAATGTCCCTAACACCGTGCCATCTGATTAGGTGTTAGAGTTTCGCAGCGACATGCCCGGATTGGTACCACTGCCTTACCTATTCCTGCCGCCATAAAGTCAGTGCTTGCCGTTGATGTGTTCCGGTTCGGAAGATACTTTTGCTCGATGTCTCAGGTTGGAAACGCACCATTACCACCTTTGGTGTCTTTAGGCAACGTGAATTTCTTACCATCAGGAAATCCGTCTGCTTGTTTGCCTTTCAGTATCATAAGAATAAAAAAGGCTACCTTTTATGTGACTCAATGTAAATTAAACATTCTTAGTTCACAATTTTTATTCTGGTTTATATTTATTATTAACATACATGTGTATGTACACCTATTTAACTTCATTCCACGAATTTCGGCCGCAGTATAATATTGTGCCACTATTAAGCTCTTGGCAGATTGTCGGACTGCCCTTTTATTTATTTATTTACAAAATTGTATGGTAGCTATGTCGTAGGGTAACGTTGGAGCTTTTGCATCACTTATTTGCTTCGTTTGATCGCCATGCAGTAGCCTGAATGTAAAAAAATACCTACTGAATTTCTCAACATTTTTTTAAAATAAAGTTGGTATTTCTGTTTTAATTAAAAATACTTGTGCCAGAGAGCCCCGCTACTGCAGATAACTAAAAATGTTATTGTCAGAATTGAGCAAACAATTTTATGACTTACAAAATCATTTTGTTTGATTGATGATTTGTAAGAAACAAAAAAAATACTACACTAATTAATGGAATGTAGTTTATTTTTATGAACCGACTGAACAATATCATGGTGTACAAAATCAGATTACAGTTTTGTAGTAACTGTAGTAATCAGAAGATAGCACTGTTTTGTTGCCCACTAAAGGCTGATTTTATGAAAACCAAGTTTTGTGTTAACGAGTTGAACTATCGATTATGATTCCGTTGATAAGCTACTGCAATTGAAATTAGCATTGACAAAATTCTCATTTTCTACTTATCCACTTACAATTTAAAATAGTTAAATAGTAAAATATTTACAAATGTTTTCAGAAACGAAATTTTATAAACAAAAATTGACATGATTGACGCTCTTGGTTTTGCTCAAGCATGTTTTAACGTTGATCTTGTTAAAAAAATGTCTATTTAAAAGTAATGAAATCAATAACTAACTAACTAACTTGATTTGCCGTAGTCAGTTCGGTTTTATGAGACTTCAGAATTTTTAGACGGTGATAACTGTAACTGTAACTGTTACTTTAATTAACTCTAGGCACACATCCAAAATCTGGGTGCAACATCTATTAAATACTTAAAAGACGGCTGTTGGGCGCATTAGGAACTATCGACGAACTTTAAGTTTGCATATGACACAAGATTTAAAAAAAAATATAAAACGATTTAAGTTTTTAAAATAGCAAACAAAATTGCGTAGGTATTGAATGTCTAATGTTTTATAGTGTCTTACGACCTTATTCCATTCTTGTTCATTCCTTATTGTGTTGTAACTTAACATTTTGTGAAATGTTGTTACAAATAATAAACTACAATATCACGCAGTAATTGCTACTTATTTTCAAGATGACTCATCTATCAGTGTCTAATGGAGGCTGCCTATCTAACGATATAATGCTGATTGCAATACTAAAGATGGAATGGTAAATTTAGACTACACTTTTTTAATTAGTACAACTCGTTAACAACATCTATATTTTATTCATTTCATTTAGAGTTTTATGTATGAATACATTACTATGTTTGAATGTTTTATAATAATGTTTTATTCATAATCATAATACACATAAAGCCAAAACCCTTAACTCTAACATACATGGCCTATCAATCCTATTATATTCCGACATGTTTCGGTTCGACTTCTAAGACTACTTCGATTAATTTAAGACCTTGTCACGTCAAAATGTGTTAATTAAAGAAGTACCGTCCCAATTGAAAGGTTTTTGAGATATGTAGTAGATTTAAAAATGTAATTTTACTGTTTTCTACTGTTTTTTTTAAGATTGATCTACTGCTTTTCTATTTACTGGGGTTGGCAGCATTGCTGACCAATGCCAATTATTTGGTGACAATTACGTAGTAGGTACTAGGAGTGTGTAATATAGGGTTTATAAGATATCGAATCGAAACTATATATTTTCTGAAACTATATATTGATGAATCGATCTGTATTTGGTAACATCAAACCTATAAGACGATGTTAGCTAAAACTGTATATCGTATCATAACATGATATCATTGTAATTTATTATATTCAAATGTGTCTGGAGTTGGAGATACGTAGGCACATTGAGTGTATTACAGATATTTAATGGTTACTTTTACAAATAAAGTAATAGGTATTTGCTGAAATAGGTATTTGTTTTAGTAAGTTTTGCATAAAAATATATACTTATTTGGTACCTATCTATTTACAAACAAAATGCGTAAATAAACTTAACAATATCGATGTCAATGAACTTTCTTTCATACTTCTAGCAGACTTAGGACTGGCTGCATGTGTTTGGAATGAGATAGGTAGATCAGTTCGTGACTAATTGATTAGTCAATTTGACTGTTTTAAGCGCAATTCACACATAATATAGCGGGAGTGTGTCAGACTCAGGTCGGGACGGGAGTACGGCAGGTCCAATTATGTACTTGTATTGTTTACTGTCGCGTACCCGTGGATATGGATGGAGTTGGTGTCGGCGTCAGGGTCATTGTCGTACTTATAGTCGCCATCGAAGTAGTCGCTGCTGATGTCGTTGATGTTGTTGAGCCTACAGTTAAAGTCGCACTTATTTCCTGTCTCCCAAACATGTCTCTTTTTCAAGTGGGCTTTTAAATTTCCGGTAGTGCCTTTGTAACTAGGTAGGTAGGTATACGAATCACCGCAAACTCGACATTTGACCTTTTTGTCTTCAGTATTAGTTTTATAAAATAACCCCAAAGGGTAGGTAGGTACCTACTTGAATTTACACGAGACATTTTGAAATGTTTTATCAATTAGTAACTGAGATAAATCTAATAAACCTTATGAACTAACTAACTTTTTGCATATTATGATACAAAAACACAACACAACTATTTATCTACAACTTAATATAGGTAGGTACCTAACTAAGAACATAACTAATATTTGTAACTTATAATAAATAAATAAATAAATACCTATATCTCTAGACAAGTTACACAAATAAAAGTCTAACCCCAAAGCACAGTATTAAGAATTCTACCTACCAGTAGTCCAACTCCTTTGTTCTTAAATTCATGCCGACATTTTATATACCTACTCACGGCAAGTCAGTCAAGGGTCAGGGTTGTCAAATAATAACATTTTAAACATTTCATCTAAAAGTTTTATTTTAAAATGGCAAACAAAAAAATGTGAAGTTAATAATGAAACCGATGATGGTCTTGCTGAAATTTCGTCCACGAAATTTTCATCCACAGTGGACGAAACGACACCTTTTATTTTTTATTTTTTTCACCGACAATTCGTTCACTATCAAATTATTGAAGTTGTTTAGTACAGTCAAATGAAAAAGTTTTATGCTAATGAACAATATAATAACAAAAAAAAACAATATATATGTGACAACAGCTACATTGATTTGGCATTACTTACTATTACACATTACTTACTATTTTTAATTACAGATATTATCAATTCAAACTAAAATCATTCATAATGTATAATTCGCAGTATGTGATATATTTATGAATCCATTATAAAGCTTTTTTGCTTCGTACCGCACATAGGAGTGAAATAATTTTCACCATGCCATCCATACATCCACTTTAACTTCATACTAGTTACTATTATGTGCTAAACTTCATCATACGTGTAAAAAAAGTTTCAATTAAGTCTTGAGTAATTGGTGATTTTGATGTATCAATTTATATATAAAAGTTTAAAACATATACATAAATGGATCGCTTTATTTTGTTAAAGCTTTGTATCTGACTGTATAAAAAAAAAATAATAGTGCACGAATCGACAGTGGAAAACAAAAATAAAATAAAAAGGTGTCGTTTCATCCATTGTGGATGAAAATTTTGTGGATGAAACGTCAGCAAGCCGGATGGCTTATTTACGAATAAAAACGGAACACATCCTGTAAACCATTATAAATTTACAAGACAGCAAGTATTATATGTTAAGTATTATTATTAACATTATAATAAAATACACTATAACATATTTTTTAACAAATAACGAGTGCAAACCCTTCTAAATAGAGAGCGCAAACTGTATGGAGTTTGCGCTCGCCGACCCTGACGCTCGCTTCCCCGCGTTCTCCCCAGCGTTGCTCTGTGCAAGTACATGAGTCGGCCGACTGTTAGTATAAGACTGTGCCCAAAGTAAGCAAATTACATATATGCTTGTGTTATGGGTATTAGTCAACGATTCTAATACATAGAAATACTTGAATAGATACAAGAATAAATTTAATAAACAATCAGACCCGGAAAATGCAGACATTTAAATGTTCATCACACAAATGCCTGCCCCCGTTGGGAATCGAACCCGAGCCTCACGGTTGGTCGGCGTAGTTAGGCGTGTACGCTAGCCACTCGACCGACGATGCGGTCAATAATGAAAGAACATACCTACCTACCTACCTAAATTAACAAACAATTTTAACTCGCGAATTTGTTTGCACTTGCTCGCGCTTCGAGACCCTGGTATCTGAATCTATCAATAGAATTATAAGAAAGAATTAGAAATGGATTATAGAAGAGGACACCGGACACAGGAATCGGAACTAAGAGTTCAAGCACAATGGTCAGTAAGAATTCCGAAAAATTGTCAATCAAAATTGATTTCTATTACCTACTGACTAGGTATTTAATGTATTTTAAAAATATGGCAAAATACACGAGAAAGTAAAGAAACAACCTTAATAATAATATGTTTAAAGCATGAAATCCTACAAATGTCCGGCTATTGCTATTTCACTCGCCCACAAACAATCCTTTCAGTCGCCCGCGCAAGCGTCCTCCTGCATCGGTTCGGTTATACTCGTCGTATATCGACTATATCGTATCTCCTGTTCGTTTGTAGACCGTATTTCGAGGCGATACTGTTTGATTTGATATTCTATCGAGATACCGAACCGAGCGTATCGCTACGATTCACCAATATAGGGTTTCAAGAAATATATAGTTTTGATACGCATCGATATCGGATATTACGATATTGGTCTAATTACGTTTCAATATCTGTATACGATTTGTATCGCCCACTCCTAATCTGTTCGTTTGTAAACCGTATTGCGAGGCGATACGGTTTGATTTGATATCCTATCCAGATACCGAACCGAGCGTATCGCTACGACTCACCAATATAGGGTTTCGAGAAATATATAGTTTTGATACGCATCGATATCGGATATTACGATATTGGTCTAATATACGTTTCAATATCTATATACGATTTGTATCGCCCACTCCTAGTCTGAAGCATGTCTGAAGACTGAAGGTGACAATCACGCCCGAAAATCCACGTATAACGAAACGTTGGTCGTAGCGCCATTGGACGATAATCCTGACCGACACATGTATGACACTTTTTTTCTTTATTATTACTTAATTTGCACCTTTCTGAGGCCGGCTAAGGCTACTTTTGAGCCTTGCTGCCATGTACAAATTTAGTCTTTAGAGATTAATAATAGAGTGCAAATAATTAATAGAGTGTAACAGAATCAGGCGCCGTTATACCACGTTGTGCTCCATACGACACTTATTAGCTGACCGTAATAGTACGCTGTGCTCCATCACATCTAATATGATTTGACATGACGTGTAGATGCTGTTCGCATCAACGTGTTCAATTTGCCCAATTTCTGCATAAAAACATTGTAGTACAAGAAGGAATTAATTCTATTGCTCGCAATAAGGTGTCTACTAAATTTCAATCAGCCGATGCATGTAGGTAATAAGCTTAAGAAATTCGACTTACTTTCAAGCATCTACAATGCATTCATCCCATGATTCCATATAACTAGGATGGTATTTGTCAAAGAAGTCCAAACAGATTGGACCTTCGAAGAATTGATTACAAACAATACATGTCCAAAAGAATCTGTTCGTGCTATTAAGATTAGGCGTTTGATTATAAGGTTCCACAAAGAAGGTAAAACTGTTTTGTCACCAACTACCACTTTTAGGACCACTGGGTCCTAAACCTTTTTAAGCCAATCTCTACCCGACAGAGTGTTTTACTACTATACCTTACTAACAGCAAATTTCTACGATCTACCTGTGATACAATGCAGAAACTGCTGCAGGTTTGGTCAATCCGCGAAGCAATGCCGATCCAAAGCCAGATGTTACAAGTGCACACAACCACATAGAGGAGATAGTTGATCCACCGATGAAAACAACTTATCATGTTTGATAAGCTCAGGTAGTTATGGCTACTTGTCCTAGTTGTCCTGAACATAATAGGCAAAGAAGTTTCAAAATGGTTAACTCTTTCCCTAGAGTCAGGGCCATGCTGGTTTCCAGTCATTATTCCGGCCATGCAAAAGCATCTTGCTCTTCACAATCCACTATCCCTCATTAAAACCTATCATCTTCTGTTCTTCCCTCAACCCCGTCCCACACGTCAACCCCATCATATTATGTTAAAACTGTTTATAAATCAACCCGCCCTAGACCAGTTCTGGGAAAATTATATTATAAACATCTCATGCTCAAATTACTAGCACTCCCAACCAATTATAAGCCAATTAAAAGCCAATGGTTGTGCACTGTCTAGTCAACCACAACAAATAGTACTGATAACAGCATGGTTTTCCTCACAAGGTTTTTTAAGAGTACCATTAATTTTATATAGCAATATAAAATCCCTTTTATTCTCGTTTCATTGGAATAAGATAGCACGCACTTAAAACAAGTTTAGTTGGTGCTCAGCAGAATTTTCACAAACACCAAAAAAATAATCTAATAATAAAACCAGAAAGTTAAAATTTTCAATAAAGTTTCATTGTCCCTCCATTAAAAAATTATGATACACCGACAGACAAACGACAAACAAACTGGTTGATAACGTAAAATAGAGTTCGGGCTCGTGGTTTCAGTAATTCAAATTGTACAAAAGAACAAATATTTTGACCAACTGTAGGTTCTAAATAAAAAAAATAAACTGAAAAATGTTTTACTATTTCATAACAAATTGTTGTTATTTTTTTCTAAACAAACAGAGACTCCTTCCAATTTTATAACAAACAATATCGATAGAAATGACTGAAGACCTTTTTTACCTTACATGGCAAACTTTACGATTAGTACGATTCCTTAGCCATAACGTTGGCAACCCAATTCAACCCATCCGCCATGTTTTAAAAACCACTTTGTAAACATGAAAACGTGTCTCCATATTAAACTCATTTAAAATGTAATTTTTTTGTTTTGAACCCGATCTTGGATTTGCAGATTGAGAAAACTAGCACCGCTCAACACACTAGATTGATTTTTCTGTCTGATCTGCCCTATTTGACCTACACTAGTATTTAATATTCTGGAACTAGTTTTTACAGAAATTGTTTTTTGTTCCTGCAACGAGATTATGATAACCACGAATAATATGATGTCTTCAATAAAACTCGTAAGTACAAAACATTGTTAAAACTTAAAGTACAATTAGGTATTATGATTAGATTGAACTATCCTGTATTTTGAGTTGGATATTTTAATTCAGTAACTTAAATTGAACGCTTCGTAGGTTTTCGAACCGTTTCTGAAAAATGTAAATACAATTACAACTAGATAAATAAATTTTTAAATGAAAATGATAAATTCTAACCTAAAATGCAAATCGAAAATTTTTATGGTGGGTTTGCTATCTTTAGTTTTATGTAGTGATTGTTTCATTTTCTACTTAATGCACGTTTAAAAAGATTATTAAAATTAATTGCTGTACAGAAAAACAAATTTGAATATAACCAAGAAGGTTATTTAACTATAATAATAGATATTATTATGTAGAAGTCCAACTGACCAAAGAGGCAGTTTAATATGTAAATTTATGTTCATAACATTATTGACATTGATTCTGTTCAGTTTTGCTTTGTGTATATATACTATAATAACTAGAACATTTTCATTTTTGTGTCTTTCAAATATGTGCTTTATTTTTTAAATCTTTCATCATACTAAACAGTCAAATTTTGTAACTTTTATAATTTACAGTCATTTTAAGTAATATACATATTTAAACTGGGATGAATACATTCTTATTATGTACTTAACAATTTGGTCATGTTAATGTCATATGACCCAAACATGAGAAGCGAGAACACCGGGCTGAAAATTTAAACAGAATTATTTAGTAAATATTTTGTAGAAGCAAACAATGTAAAAAAAATTGTCAAACTCTCTCTTCTGTGTTTTATTATTTACAATATTAAATTTTATGATCATTGAAATTAAATAAATTTCTTTCTATTTCAGATTTTGATGTTTTACACCTATTTCACACCTTGTATGACTCGGTGATGAGAGGTTTTACAAAAAAAGATGTCAAA